>JAAAKG020133591.1:0-14122 GCA_010014905.2 Druon quercuslanigerum | reverse complement strand
CCAAAAATAGCCCAAAATTCAGACATAAACGGAATATCGAAATTCGATTGTGGAGGTGCTAGCAGAACGGACCTGTGTGCGAGCTCTGTCAAACAGTCACGGTTGGTAGATGGTAGACAGAGCCTTCTTTGATCCAAATTCCCACCGCAGCGGTTGGAGGTTGACGTATTGAATCTCATTTTCATTTGTATAAGCTCCCTCGCGGAAAGAGCATACTTGGAATTCTTAAAAGTTTATTATCTTTATGCTTTTACGACGCTGACAGAGAATTAAATTTTTAGGGGATATTATATTCAATTTGAGAAAAAGGAATATTTTGTTCATTCATGGGCAACCAATTCGTTTTGTTGTCCCAGCCAAGCATTTTTCACAAGGTGGTTGGGAATGTATAGTGAAAAGTGTGGTTTTAAAATCAAGAAAATGTTAGAAACATTAAAGACTATGCGATACGGTTTTCAACAGATGATGGGAAATCAGAATTAATTTATATGAGTAATGAAATATTAATTTCTGATATCCTTTTCTGACATAGGCTTTGAATCTCACGGAGAAAAATGGATGTTAAAACCTAGATAATTAAGGATCAAATAGTACCGCCTAACATACGAATATTTTGAGGCACATGTTTTTGAGATGCTCTATGATCTGGTGAAAAATTTTATTGATTATTATTGTTTTTGTTCTTAATTAACCAAACATGCTGTTGCGTAGCCTGATGCATAGCTATAGATTCTAGTTCATAAACTTTTTTGACATGTTATCTGCGATTTCCATAGAACTCGGTAACACTTGTATAACAATGAATTTAACATCACATCCATTCTTCAATAACTAAAACTCTTTTTCTGCGTGTTTGCATCTAGAATCAGATTAAAAATATTGTATCAAGAATTTTCTAAAATTATGCAGTTTGTACCAATATAATTTGTTTTAACTTTTTGAATCACCAGTTTCAATAATTGTATAAAAAAATCGAAATTTTATTTAGCAAATCTGAAATGGTGATCAGCTGCATTTTTATATAAAAATTATTCGATTGATATAAAACTTATTTTGCAATGGATCGTTTCATTCACATATTTTAGATTTGTATATCTGATATTTATGAATGAGATTTATGCAAATCAAATATTGAAAAACATCTCATTCCCATTTTGTAAAATTGTAATTGGATAATTTGTAGGATTTGGTCAGTTCATACGGACTTCTATCCCACTTTACAAAGGTGTAGTGTTCCAATATATTACAGAAATTTATAAGTAAAATTGATTATAATGAATATCTTTCAAATGAAGTAATATTAAGACTATTAAGTCAAGGTATAGCAGCGATTAAGCATCCAGTTTAAGTGACGTTACTAGTTTCTCAACGGCGTTTCTCGCACTTTCAGATATTTGTACGTGGATTTGATGCATTATCGCACTTGAGCGTACTTCATGTGTGCACTGATTGCAACCATCACAGAAAAAATGAAAGATAAAGTTTACATCGATTCCAGGTGAATCAAAGATAAAAAGATAATCTCCGATTTTTAACCTTGCCTGTTTAATCTGTAGCCTGATAATCGCTGCATTTTCATTCGAGATGAAGCGAGAATTACGACACCAGCGCTGTCTATCGTCGCATAACTTCATTAAATTGGAGATAAATGCGGATTACGATCTGTCAGTTGCTTTTTGCGCTTTTTGGTCAATGGTATTAAATAAATTCTACTTCGTCTACAATAGTGTAACTTATTTTGGAGGACATATATCAGTAAAAACAAATTTTTTTCGTTTTTTTCTGTTGCTGATTCTACATGTTTTATCGACATTTGCTCCCTTTATTGTGACGCAGTAGACGAGATCAGAATTACTCTCCTAATTTCGGTAAAACTGCCGCCAAAATATGTTTAATTTTTAATAGCTGCAAGTGTTACCTGCAAGAAATTTTAAGTTTTGTTTTGTCTGTGTTTTAAATCTGGTGTCCCGATTTATAGCTCGAATTCACTCGTACTTTGCCGTTTTACTATTGCTGCTAAGGACGCCATAGCAGACGACAGCTTTTATTCCAACGTGGGATAAACTTTCGCCCAATAGCATCTAAACTTTAACAGCGGGAAATTTTATATGCAACGAAATTTAACTTTCGTTATATCTGTGAAAGTGCCCTCCCCGTGTGGAAATCGGCCCAGCTTTACCCAACTCATAATTGGGCGCCGATAGGGCTGCCCAGATAACAAAAAGTAAAATTAATTAACAGATTATTCTATAATTATATGAGTAAGTGAATGCAATTCCACTCGAATTCTGAAATCTTTTCATTTATTTTTAATTTTTAATTATAAAAACTTGCGTTGATAAAGCTAATCAGTATTCGATTTCTTGATTGGTCTGACATTGGGCATATCCTTAGAACGCCCATATAGTGGGCGTTCTAAATTAATTAACAGAATAGTTTAATTGCATGAGTGAGTGGATGCGATTCCATCCAAATCCTGAAACTTTTCCAATTATTCAGAAGTTATAATTATCAAAACTTATGTTGATAATGCTGATCATTGTTTGGTTTTGTACTTAATTGGGTTTAAATTAAGCTCACCCATAGAAAGCACATAGTAAGCACTATCGTAGCCAACAAGTCTGTCCCCAAAATGTAACCCCAGTTATATCGATAAAGGGTAGTGGAGAGATAAAATTTGGGATGTGTTTTGCTGCTATTCACATCGCCAAAGCTAATGTAACCTGCAATTTTTTAGAAATAAATATGGATCGGGATAATTTTGATTTAAAAAAAACTGAGTGCGAATAATATATTATGCATATGAGTTGAAAAATAATGAGCGATTTTTGTATCTATTATAGTTTTCGAGATTACCATGATAATGATGTTTTTTTCTGAAGTCGATTTTTAATTTATTTTTGGTCTCTCGCTCGTCCTCACATCTACAGTTTTTAGACTTTTTTGATGAAATTTTGAGACAATAGCATCTAAAGTATCCTTAGAATGATGATATAAGCGAAAAGTTCATATGAATATTTATAACAAAATAAAACATTGTTTTCTAAACCATTGCGAATTCAATTCTTTATAATCTTCGGTCGCTTCGTTTCTCGAGCGAATTTTAAGCAAATATAAACTTTTTGAAATAATTAAATAATTGCGAATGTAAAATGCAGTGCCTACATTTGATTTCGCATGTATGCCTGTCGCCTACAAATGTTGAGTTCGCACTCTCCAAGTTTTGTATTCGCAGTTTTTTACCTATTCAATTTTTTGAAAAAAGGTTTTCACGTAAAAGTTTTTTATAGTTTTCTGAACAACATCTCCACAGGAAGTTTTCATTTTCTCAAACTTCGCTGGATAAACGAAGCGATCGAAGATTATGACGTGATAACGAGCGAGAGACCAAAAATTAATTACTAATCGACTACAGAAAAAAACTTCATTATTATGGTTATCTCGAAAACTATAATAGATGAAACTTTTTTGCTAAAGCAAAAAGATACACCATCTGATTTTCTATAAGTATGCATTTTTCAAAAATCAAATTTTCAAATTTCCATGTTTAATTGCCAGGGGCCAATCTCCCCTCAACTTCATCAAGTTATGTCCAATTTTGGAATCGGAGCGCTCAATTGGGGCCCAAGTATTAATAGGGAAATCTTGCTGGGGCCCAGCCTGGCCAACATGGAACGAACACTGGATCCTTAGGATTAAAATTCAATTCTTTAATCACTGCGCTACAAAACCTATTAACTATTCTTTCTTATTCCGTACATGGCTATCTGAATTAAGAAGCCACAAAGAAAGAAAAAAGAAAGAAAGATTCGTTCTTCTTCGCGTATTTGACTTCAAACCAGTCAGCCCCTTTTAGGCTCCGTTTCCCCTTCTGACTACCATCAAGCTACCGCTCGTTTTACTCAAATTTGAGTATCCTTTTAAAGGTTAACAGGAGATTTTATAATGTTTTATTCAATATATTCAGTTAATACGCAAATTAGTTTTAAATTATACCAAAAGAATGTTAAACTTTTTCCAAATACCTCTAATGTCCAGGCTCTATACAAATTCTGTGGAATGTTTCCTCAATCAATTTTCTCCGTACATGAGATAATACATTTAATGTGCTGCACCTTAAGAATATGTACTCAAATATTTACTATTTTTGTAATATGATCCGTAAGATGACAAACATTCGTTTTGAAACAATTGAAATATTAAATACGAAGAGGCAATCTTATGTTCATGGGTGCCAGACCTGCCAGTAGAGCAGGAATCTTTTCGTTAGGTTTATGCATTGCGTTGTACTTGCTCTGGATTGGCTGACTTAAATTAGTTGAAGCTACTGAATCTGTCGTATATCTTCAGTATCGAGCAGGGATGGGTACTTTCCCTTTTAAAAGGAACCAGGGTAATCGGTGCAAGTATTGACTACTTAAGGAATTTTTCCAGTTCAAAAATTTCTAGAAAACACTATAAGCGTTGAACGAAATTCTAAACTACCCAGACTGATAATGAATTTTACTGAGTTATAGATAGGTTATAGAATACAGATTTTTAAAGCACAATGATTAGCCTCTAAATTGTATAATAATTGTAAAAAACGTGATTTTTGTAGGTCTTACGGTCTTCAATTAAATTGAAAAAAATATAATAAACGAAAATCCATGAAAAAGTTCGTTTATTGATTTTTTTGACGTTCCGGCATCACTGCGTGCCTTTTTCAAAGCAATATAGAATAAATTTATATAAATAACAACAGTTTTATTACATTATGATTAAACTAATTTTAAGTAAAAGAGATAAAAATACCTGTGTTTTATTAGAAGTGAAAAAGAAAATTCTTCAAAATTGGAGTAAAACATGTCAATGTTTTCTGAGTCAAATAATTAAAATAAATTAAAGAATAAAAACAGTTGAGACTCCTATTTTGGTAACATGCGTAAAGTAACGTGCAGAAAAAACCTCTAAATTTTAGGAAGCTTTTTTTTAAATATGATTACGTCCTTATAAAAAGGATAAACAACTTTTTAATAGTTATGGACAGACGAAATCATGAAGTAAAATCATTAGTACAAACTAAAGGCGTAATTTAAAGGAATCGCAAATGAGAAAAGCGCGCGTTGTATAGTGACGGGTCATGATAGAAATTGGTTGGTTCTGGCCAATGTTCATTTAAAACTCAACTTTCTCGAGGAAGATGTATTTTTTACACGGTGCACTTAAAGGTTATTGTTTATTGACGGATCATGAAAAAATTGGTTGGTTGCCTTCAAGGTTCATTTAGAAGTCAACTTCCTCGTTAGCGCAATTTTTGCTAGGAACTGGAAGAGTCCATTACAGGCTGCGAATTGCACAAGGAAAGGTAGTGGCATTTCTACTTTTCTATTTCTGAATATTTAACCGGAATTCCCTTAGAATTTCCAATTTGAATTACGTAGAATTTCCATGGAGTACTTTTCGGGGAATCTTTCCACGTGGGTATAAATGTTCGCAAAAGTGTTACGCGTTCACACATACATGATATTTCTGCATTTGATAACTTTTTTGCTTTTTTTAATGCGTATGTGTCTTTATGTACATTTTTTAAAATTCCTATATGAATATGGTAGATACTTCTGCATATAACATCTACAAAGTTCTCTCATATATGTGGGTAAAGGAAATCGAAATCGTGGTACCAAGTAGTGACACAATATGCTCCATTTACGAAATTAGGGCAGTGGCAAAGCTGACTCGCGGGTGGGCATGGTGCGTGGTTGGCCCTTTTTTGTTCTCTAGAGATACACAAATGTGTCAGGGTGTGTGCAACCGAGCGAAATTCTGTGTCCCGACGAATATGCGCACTCTGAGTGGGGGTGGGTCGAAGGAAGGGTCTGATGTGTGAATGATTTTTCTTTCATGTACTTGTGTTCGTTGGAAAATTAAAAATAATGGCAAACTTGATTGCAATCCCATATATAGTATATATACATACTGTATTATATGCATAGTCATTAATAACATGAAAAATAAAATTGCGTCCTGGGGTGGTTGATATAGTACCGCTAAACATAGAGATAGTAACACGCAACATCTGCTGTCATCCTTTCAGTGTTAGGAGGAAAAATGTTTGTATGTTAAACTGAAACGTCTGAGGCGTTAAATTGAAATCTCTGACTGAAACATCTCAGATGTTGAAGTCGTTGTCCCAGTATAGGAAAACGACATCCCTTTAGCGGTCAGGTGATAAAGCTTATAGTCAATTTCGTGTGAAAATGCTGTCGAAATCTATCGTTCACTTGATGAAGCTTATAGTGAATGTTTCGGTAATACCTCATTCACAAACATGAAAATGTAACAGATTAATACTAATGTGTATCGAACTGTACTTTGATTAATACTGTACTTGGTAGTTGACGTTTTAATGGACATAATTGTAAAATATATGAGTCGTTAGATAAAGATTAATGAACAGTTGGGTAAAACGCGGTCGAGGACTCGGTAGAAAATATAAGAGGGTTTTACAGAAAAGTGACGAGAGAATCACTGACGCTCGAGAAACTTTAACTACCAGTTTGGTAAATCGTAAGCTTCTGTGAATAAGAAAGAACTTATACGCAATCAACAGCACACAACGTATATACACATTAGTCAGTCACAGCATATCAGAATAAAATTTCGTCGCAAATACACTGACTGTACATATACACATATACATACTTACACATATCATACAATTTATACGTACATTGTTGGTACACATGCACAATTTAGCTTAAACAATTACTTTACATTACAATACATTACATACGATGCACTCCCACGCTTTTAACAATACTAACGCTATTAAAAATCGAAAACGCTGCGAGGGGTTTCGAACCACCTAATCGACGTTTAACGCTTTCTATCGTTAACAACGTAAGCCTCACGGATACCGGAAAAAAATCTCGACTATACAGTTAAAGTACGAATACGTCAGGGCCTTGAAAAAAATATCTGGGACACGTTTCAGCCAAAATTGTTATTGTAACATTTAATTGATGAGAGGGTTTTTAAATTTATGAGAATTCATTAAAAATGTTGGATAATTTTTTGTTTAAAATTTTCTAACTTTGAAACCCTACATTATTTAATTTTTAATATTTCTAATGTTTTCATCGTCTACTTTTTAAAAATCTTTTTGATGTAAAATATTCAAGCAATTAAAATTGAGCATTAAAAACCTGAAAATTTAGTTTACATAAAATCTCTGAAATTAAATTAGGTTAGAATTTCAGGAATTAAATCAAATATGCAAGTTAATACGCTTTACAGGATTTATTAATTATCTTGCTTAAAACTTATGTATATGAAAATATGAATAACGCACATAATTTGAGAAAATTTTGAATATCTCTTCTTGAAATAAGTCTGTATTCAAGAGTTGGAATTGAAGATACTTTAATTTTTAATATGTGCAATTTATCATGTAGTTTCGAATGTTTTTCTACATAATTCAATTTTAAATACTCATAATTAAACACTCTACAATATTAAAAATGTATGAATGTAAATGCTGGATAATTTTGAATATCTAAACTTAAGTTTTCAACTCTACATCTTCCAAATTGAAGAAATTTGTATTGTGTATCATCAGAATTTAAACTGGGTTAATGGTGAAACTTGCATAATTTGCAACGTTTAATTAGAAAAATTAAAAACTTTTCAATTTTAAAGATATATAAATAAAAATTCTTAAATTTGAATGATTTTCAAGGTAATAAGTCCAGTTCTAAATTCTAATTCTTCCGAATTGAATAAGTACCAATTTGCAAAATATAAAAAATGTAATTAATTTGTCTGAATGATTTTTGTTAATAATTAATTAAATTAATTTATTTTTCAATTCAATTAAATGGTACCGTATTATTCAACTAAAATTTTGATTTTACCATTTAAATTCTTAATCGAAGGAGTGGCTAGATTCACTGGACCTCGCCGATACTATAATTTTTGCAAGATTTGACAGAAATCTATTTTATTCTCTTAAATAAAAAATTTATAATTGTTGAGTCATGGTCAAAAATTTAATTTTGTACCTATGCTCACCTCTGCAACCTTATCCATCAAACTGATTATTACGGGAAATGCCGTGTTAGCAAATGTTTTCTTAACTCAACCGGAATTTTACACAAAATAGATATATAAACGTTCCATATGTCCTCATACATCAATTAAACCCAGTTTTTCTAAAAAATACATGGAAAACAATTTTTTCATCCCACTTAACAGAAGAAAAGGCTAAAAATTTAGTAGAAAAACCTCTAACATTACATAAACCAGTAAAATGGCAGCACTGAGGCTTACGCGAGGGGCGTCAACTTCGATTCATGGTAATTAACTTTTTACTTTCCTACTTTAATGAAATTTCATTTTATTTTGTAATTTTACAAACTAATGTTTATTAATAAATACTAAACGATAATGAGGACTGTAAGTAATTTGAATAAGGTCTGTCGAATAAGGTAGCAAAAATGAAAAGGTCGCTCACAGTGGACAAACTTTCATAAAATATGCAGGAGATTATGACATAACCAAGATTATTTTTTCTCTAGAATCAAGTTAAACCTTTACCAAACCTTTAAGTAAATAATACATTTTTTACCTAGAAAGAATAACCGAAATTTATCATTCTGTAACCGATTTGGGGAAATTATTGTAATTGCATAATTTAAAGTTTGCTTGACTTTGCGAAAATTACTTAACAAGCATACTCATACATAATCGAAAATTACTGCTAAAGTGATTTTGACTTTGTGTAAAATAAAATTTGAGTGATTATCATGAATGTAAATAAAATTTAATATTATATATCATGCGCCTAATGGCGATTCCAAATGCTTGAGATATGATTTTTTATATACAATGGCATTTTAAATTTAATACTATTTTTAGATTATAGGGATGCTGTAAATTGTTTGGATAGAGTAAAATACTTGATATAAGTGATGTTTCCTTCCAAAAAACCTTCGAAATAAGAAAGCACTGTATTGCATACTTGCAGATATTTTTTATATTCACACTAACTATCTTTTCTCAGGTCTTATAGGTAAACATTGAATGTTAACCCTGAGTATCAAGATTTTATATGTGAACATCCATTTTTCTCCGTGAATTTCCAACCACGATGAAAATAAAGTATATCAGGGCCAATTTTTTTTAATGCTTTGCAAATGTATGATTCGGAATACCATGTAAAATAAATCATCATCATGTGGCAATTTTAATTTTAATTATTGTAAAACAGTGTTAAGTTACCATTTATAATTTAAATTCGAATCAGGCAGAAGTGAAGTTTCGCAACCAAAATAAACTATTTTAAAGAATGCGGATTTGAAGTAACTTCTGCTGAATTAATCATTGTGAATAATACAAGCAGTACGTTTCACTCTATAAAATTATAGTGTAGAATCGTCGTCAACGTTCACGTTCTTTCTTATAGGATAAAACAGAAGAAACTTATGTTTGTGATAAATAAATTTTCAGCAAGGTTTCCGACTATTTTTAAGTTTATACAATTCTTGCATGAATACGCATGGCATCCATATAATTTTTACAAATTAATTTATTTTACATTACATTATCACACTACTTATGTAGCTTTTTTCATTTATGTTAATTATCTCTTATCGGTTATAAAAGAAATTTCTGTGCCACTTTTATTATTACGAACTGTTTATTATATTACGGAATTTTTAGCTTCATATATTCTGCTTCTTTTTCAGCATTTGTTATAAGCGCCAGCTATAAGTGCTTGAGAACCTTTTAGATATTAAAAACAAAACTTATACTATAGATACATAGTAGTAAATCATCGATAGTTACGTTAACACCACAGGAAAAACAGAAGTAAAATGTGTTGCAGATCAATTTTGGAACGGTTAAAATTTGAATATATTTCGGCAAAATTTTTACCGATAGATTAGAATAATAATTCTGATTTCATATACTGTGCCGCGCTGGAGTGAGCAAATTTGGATAGATCATAGAATCAGTTTCAGAAAATACAAATAAAACATTTTTATGGCGTGTACGTGTCCTCTGAAATAGATTAGACTTTGTAAGCGAAGTTGAACTTTATCACTTAGCAAAAAGCAACTGACAGCTGGGAATCGCCATTTTGCTCCAATTTAATAAAGGCAGATAACGCGGGCGTCTTAATCCTCGCTACGTTTCGAACAAAAACGGAAGGAAGGTTTACAATTGGAAATTATCTTCGATCCGCGTTAACTTTATCCGTCAAGATTTTTTTGTTTTTTTGAAGCAGCGAATATTTCACCTAGAATCGATGTAAACTGTATGTATGTAATGTGTGACAAGAATACTCTTGTCACACATTCACTTCTCAAACCCGGGGACAATATTCTCTGTGACCGAATATAATAAACAATGGGACCGCGCTTTACCGGGCGTTTCGGGGGCATCCTCAATGGCCTTCACGGTGAATCGGAGATCTCCGAACCATTCTATATTCTATATGTGTGTGTGTGTCTATGTATGATAGAAGATTCTTCTTTCGATCTCTCTAATAGCTTAACATAAAAGCACCCGATCGGCAATCGAAAGTTCTGTGGTTTTGTTACCAGGTTATTAAACAGTGAAATCTTGGCACTTTCAAGAGCGCCGATGATAAGGACGACTAGGTTAACAGAATATTCCGGTGTGTTCCAGAATGTTCCAGTATATGCGGCACTTGTCATTATCGACAATTTACTCGATTTCCTTGGAAACATTTAGTGGAGTGGTATTTAGGCTAATGCCGCAGGTGTGACGGAGATGGTAATAAAGCCCTCTTAGAATCTAAGATGCGGCACTAAGAGTCTTAGTGCCGCATTGTGCATTTGATGTAGTTCGTTCCCGCATGAGTCGTACAACTAGATAGTATGTGTCCTAGATGTTCGGGGTGTGTATGACACGCTCTGCAACTATCATCGGGAATATCTCGGCTTAAAATGTGGCGACCATATAAAAAATTGGAAATGACACCGCCTTTACACGCCAAAATGAAACCCTCCGTGCCCGACTTCAACCTAGGTGATTTAAGGAAAGCAAACTTTAGCTCACACGACATCGACTGATCCTCCACATTTCTATGGAAGATGCCGTGCATCCACTTGTCGAGGAGCGGTTCGCGGAAGTTTTTCTCCTATGGTTTCTTAATCCGTGCTTTCAGAAGTAAGAACTCGAGATAGATCAGACTTGATACATTTTGTTCACCCCTGATATTGAAGTCACGGTCAAGTGTTTCAGCAGCTTCCTCCGTCGCTTTGTACAGAAATGCTCCTTTACTCGCCTCTTCGGTCTTCCTGACCATTTTAAGAAGAGGGTCTCGTCCGCTTGGGACTATACTTTTTCCTTGACGACAGTTTCGAAGACCCAATCTGTCGGATGAGACGTTTATACCTGCTTCCTACCAGCGCGAAGGTGCCGTATAGCGCTTCCATCTAGGAGCTCAGGGTCTTCGGGGATGCCTTTAAGTTTTTCTCGCTCCAAATAAACCTTGGCGCATTTTTTTAACCCAAAATCCATTCCAATACCCTTGGAGTATTCATTGACAATCTCTGAAGCTAGATGTAATCGCTCTTTATTTTCAGCATAGATCTTAAGATCGTCCATTTAAAACACATAAGTGACCTTATGCTCTCGATTTCCATGTTTGCCGCAAAAGTATGCTTCGGGATGGCGATGTGCTAGTGATATTGTCAATAATGTTAAGCGAAAGAGTAGTGGGCTCATGGTGTCGCCCTGAAAGTTACCTCTCTGGAAGGTGACGCTGTTAGTTGTCACACCATTTTTCCCATATGTGATAATAAATCTGGTTCTCCGAAGCCGCGTTGTTCGTACATTTCTTGACACGCAGATTGGATGTCCGAACAATTCTATCATTTAGGATAGCGGTGAAGATATTATACAGTGTGTTCAGACAATTTCGATTGGCCTGCAATTTTGCGGTTCATCTAAGTTACCCAACTTTGGCATTAGTACTGTGCGCCCTTCCACCAACCACTCCGGAATAGACTCTTCTGACTTTTAATATGAGGTGAAAATACGGGCCAGATGCTGGTGAGTTGAAGGAAACTTCGTCCTTGATACCCTCTGGTCCTGAAGCGGAATAGTTCTTTAAGAATTTTAATACTTTTTTGACCTCTTTTGAAGTGATGGTTGGGCATTCTCCCTCAGGTTTTATGAGGGCGTTGCAAAGCTCCTTCAAACTGTTTATATTCTTTGAGTCGCCTTTCACTGAATGACGAACTTCGTAGACTTCTCTCTAAAATGCTTCGACCTGCTCTGGTTTGGCCGGATGGTCGACGGGAATTAGAGGGTCTTTGAAGAGTCGAGATGGATCAAAGAAAAACTCTTGTTTTTCTCTGACCCAGCTCTCTCTCTCTCTCTCTCTGCTCTAGACTTCTTCTAGCGTCAAATAGTACCTGTATTCTGTCAACCATACGCTGCCTAATGGTCAGCAGCTTTGACTTGTTCAGTGTGTGATAAAAATTCCGCAGTTCGCGCGCAAAATGTCGAATCTTGGCGCTGAAATTCCTACCTAATGTTATGTAGTCAATCACACGCTGAATGCGGTACGCGTACTGTCTTGCCCAGCCTATGTTTGTGGTGACTTGATGCATTCGTCTTGATTTTATAATCAGCCGTTAGTTTTGTTTTACAGTTTGCATCAGTCAAAGCTCTCACTGCATTATACACACCGCAATTCATAGTCCAGTGGTCGGATTCTTCAGAAAAATCTCCACAAAACTTGTCATACAGTTCAGCCAGATCTTAGGGCTGCGAGAAACCTGAATTTTGATACTTCATCGCGTCCTAAAACATCGCTCCTCTTTTGATTGGCGGTTTTCTTGCGATTTGTCTTAGTGTCGCCTCTCTTTTTCTGTTGCCAGCTTCTTCTGGGGCACAGTGCTCCTGATGAAGATAGGCAACTTGGCTGAACCTAAGAATTACAGGCCAATCACTTGTCTAAACACACTGTATAAGATCTTTACAGCTATTCTAAATTATAGGATTGTTCGGGAAATCGGACTTTTGTGGCGAGAGATATATGAACAATGCGGCTCAAATAAAGGCGTAGCAGGTTGTCTGGAGAACCTGCTCGTCGATGGATGTGTCTGCAAAGACGCAGCATCCTACGGTGGCTACTTATCGATGGCCTGGGTTGACTACCAGAAAGCTTTGGATTCAACCTCCCATAGACTTATTATTTTTCTGTTAGAAAGCTTTCATTCGCATATTGTGACGTGCATACAGAGATTGATGGCGCTTTGGAAAACCTAATTTACTATATCGCCTGGAAAACATCGTGTGAGAACTAACGTAACCTTTCTAAAAGCTGTCTTGTAGGTTGAAACCAAGAGCCCACTCCTCTTTTGCCTCACATTATTGCCAATAGCTCTCGCAATTCGCCATTCCTGAGAGTATTTTTGCGGCATATCTAGAAATTGAAAGCCTAAGGTCACTAATGTCTTTTACATGGGTGATCTCGAGAAATACACCCAGGAGATTGGAATGGACTTTACTTTAGAAAAATGCACCAAGGTTTATTTGAAGCGTGGAAATATTAATAGCATCCCCGAAGACCCTGAGCTGGAGAGACCTAACAGGCGCGCATCTACAATGGTGGCGAATAGGCTATCGCCCCCCCCCCCCGGATTTTCTGACTTACCGTAAAATGGCATATACAGGGTGTTCAAAAAGTCTTGATACACCTAAATATCTCTCCAGGTAAATATTTTTTCAAGAAGTTCAAGGTCATTCTTGAAGTTACTTTTAACGAGGAATCCAGTGGTGACCTTAAATTGGACCTTGAACTTGATCTTGATTGGACCCGACCCATACCTGAGTCAAGCCTAAAAACCATCAGTTGAAGTTTAAACTCTTCCTTGACCCATGACCTGAGAACATGTTTGGACGTAAAATTTCCCGCTCTTTCGAGTGTCGTTGTCAAAAATAGGGGTTCCCATTTAAAAAAACCAAATTGACCTTGAAATAACCTTAAAGATCAAGTTCAAGGTCAAATTCAAGGTCACCACTGGATTGCTTGTTAAAATTTACTTTAATAATGACCTTGACCTTTTTGAAAAAAAAATTACCCTCCAGAGATATTTAG
>JAAAKG020133590.1:0-14123 GCA_010014905.2 Druon quercuslanigerum | reverse complement strand
TTTGGGTGAAGAGGAACTGTTTGTTGACGCCATTTTAAAAAATGACCGCTGCAAGGGTTTCTTGTTATCAGAAACACTTGCTGTTCTTTTTAGAAAAAAGAACAAAACAAAGATAAGCGTTTTGCTCCGAAGAGCAACGTTATCCTATATACCACAGAAATCAACTATCACAGTTATGCACTGTTCGAAAACGTAAACACACGCGGACTAAGGCGTTGACACGAGCAGCGCGCAAACACGTCCGCTCGGTGTGACGGCTCGAACCGAACCAATGTTATTTTTATGAATAAAGCCAAAACTACGTGTCCTGTCAAGAGGATTAATTATGAATTTGTCTCACTTGTCAAAAAAATTTTGAAAATGGTATAATTTTTGATTTTTTATCAAAAATGGCTGATTGACGAACCATTTTTTGAGGACCTAAAAAAGTGGGTTCACTCCAAACATTCTTTAAATTGTAAATTAAATTGTAATTTCAATAAAACTTTTAACAAAAATATTAATTTAAAAAAAAATGCAATACTTAAAATAGTTCAATTTTCAACCTATTTGATGAACTTTCAACTGCAGTTTAAATCGAAAAAAGATAAACTTGCAATAAAAATAATGAATCTTTAAATTAAATAGTTGAATTTTCAAGATCAAAAAATTAATTTTCACTAAGAAAGATAAATTATCAACCAAAACATAAATAAAATAAATTTTAAGTTAAAAAAATAATATGCAAGCAGGCAGATGAATTTGTAACAAAAATTATCTATCAATTGGAATAAGTTACATTTTCAGTTAAAAAATTACTTTCCCAAAAAACTAACTTTCCACATACAAAAAACTCTAAAAAATGTTTACATTTTCAACTAGAATAATTAAATTTTTGACCAAAAGATGAGTTTTTAACCAAAAATAATCATTTGTACCAAAAAAGATGAGTTTTAATTCAACTATGAAAGAACAATTTCAACAAAAAATTGAATAATTAAACTTTCTGTCAAAAATGAATATTCAAGCACAGAGATGATTTTTTAAAATTATGAATTATTCAACTGGAGTAATAGTGACATGTTCAATTAAAAAATAATAATAATTTTCACCCGAAAAAGAAACAAATCTCTAACAAAATAGTTAAATTTTTGGCAAGAAAGCTAAGTAATTATACTTTTAATCCAAAAGATGATTTTTTAGCTATAATGATGAATATTGAACTATAATACTGGAACTTTTAATCGAAAAAATAATCATTTTCAAACATGAAGATTAACTTGCGAAGAAAAAGAAAATTTTCTACCAAAAAAATGGAGTTCTAACCAAATATGTGGATTCTCAACGATCTTGTCAAATTTAAGCTTTCAATTAACAAAGTCAAATTTTTATTCAAGTCTTTGAATTTTGAACAAGAAAAAATTCATTTTTAAATTCCAGAACTTTACCATTTTGGGAAGCTGCATTTTTAAATAAAAACTACGAATCTTTTAGAAAAAGAGATAAATTGTATGCAAAAGGTTTAAATTTTTTGAAGTAAAAATATGAACTTTTTACGAAGAAAATTAATTTTCTGCTAAAAATGACGAATTTTCTACAGAATAAATAATCATTCAAATTCCCCGGAATCTTAAGAAATTTTTCTGATTATTTAAAACCATTCAAAATTTTAAAAAGTTTCTAAATTTAATTTCTAAATCTTAAAAAACCGAATTCTGTTTCAAATTTGTTGAAATCTTGAGAAGTTCCTAATTGTTTTTAAAATTTCCACGAAATTTTTAAATATCTTCTGATATGATTAGAATTTTACCTGAAGTACTTGAAAAATGAACAAGGTTCCCTTATATCTTTTATTTTGTTTAATTTTGAGAAATCTTTAAATTTTTTGGAATCTTTCCAAATTTTCTTTAAAAATTAATTTTTAAGGTTTCGTAGCATGGGGCGGAAAGTTTGCGATGGGGAGGTCCTAATGACTTAATTAACTTTTTTTAAAGAAAATAACTTTTTTTAAATAATTGAAACAATTTTATAAAAATTATTCATACCATTCTTTCACGGTTTTTTAAACAGTTTTTCAGTTATTAAAAAAATACTTTGTTCAGGAATTATGTTAAAGCATCAACTTACGTCCTAAAAGGCTACGAAGCCTTTCCTTTTAGTTATATTTTATTGTATTGTCTTTAGAAAAAAATTACTTTAAATATCTTCTTTTTTAACAAAATAAGATTTTACTTTCGAATAAGTTAAAAACTTTTGAAACTTCCAAACGTCTTTTAAAACAAATAAGTTTTTATAAACAATTTGTAAATTCTGCAAAATAAAAAATGTTGTCTCAAAATCTTCCAGATTCTTTTTTAACACATTTTAAATTTTAAACATTTGAACATTATTTAACATTATTAAACATTTTAAAAATACTGATTTCCTATGTTAAACGCCTGTGTATCATAACATTGTTGAAACATTGTGAATTTTCTCTGAAACGTTATTTTTATATTAAACTTTAATAAATTAAATTTAAATTAAATTAAATTTACGTTGATAAACACTATCATAATCTCAAATTGCTAAGAAATAATACTAATAATAATTAAGTTGGTATTTCTCTAATAAAACTGATAACAGCTAAAAGAAACTGATAACATCAAAGTTCTAAAATTTTTGATGAACCGCGTAATTTCGTTGTAATCATAAAAAGTAAAAAAATAAATAAATTAGATTTTCGACAAACAACACAAGCCATGCAAAAATTAACAGACATCGATAATTTGTATAGGACGCGCAGTTTTTGTTTTAATCTTAAAAAAAAAAATATTAAAAAATTAACAAATTTAATTTATTGAAAAACGACACACGGTATGAAAAAATTAAGCAACATATGAAGATGAATAACAAAATTTTTAGATAGAATGTGTAGATTTTCTTTTAATCGTAAAAAATAAGATAGAAAACAAAAAAATTAAATTTTCGGAAATCGACACAAGAGACGAAAGAATTAAAAAAACAAAAGTTGTTCAACCAAAAATGTCTACAAATTTCTCATAAAGTTTTATTATAAAATGCTTTAAAAATAAAAATAAAATAAAAACATTTTGTAGAAACAAGACAAGCTACTTAATATTATTTAACCAAATAGATTTTTTTCTTATAGGATGCGCGCTTGTTTTCATTATAAAAGCAAAGCAATAAAATACATTTTTTTCTGTATGAATTATGCACATTATGATTTGTAATAATATAAATTTAATTAGGTTCGTTAAAGCCCCAGGAGCTTTAACAATAGAGAATTCACAATCACAGTTTCGGATGCTTTGAACTTTAATTTTGAAAGTTCTCTACACAAATGTGAGGAAAATAGAAAGACCGAGCAATGAGCAGATTTTTCAATTAATTTTGAATTTACATTTAAATTTAAATATCACCATTTAAAATTTAACATGATTTTTCATTCTAAGAAATTAGTTTTTAAAGAAAATTTGGGAAGATGAAAAAACTGGCGTAAAATTAAAACAACCTTGGGAGATTTAATGGAAATTTTGTTCATTTTTCAAACATTTGGTGTGAAATTTAAATAATTTTAAAAGATATTCAGATTCCTAAAGATTTAGAAATATGATTTTGATGTTGGTTGAGGATATTGAATAGTTTAAAAATGAATTATATTTTTTTCTTTAAATTAAAAAAAAATTAAAGAAATTCTGAAAAACTTTTTATCAATATCCTGAACCTAAAAATATTGTTCAAATTTTAATGTCTAATTCTAGTTAGTTTAAAAATATTTGAAAATTAATCTCATTTGACAGAAATTGAATCTTTTTGGTTGAAAATAAAATTATTTTGTTGAAAATTGTCTATTTTGGTTGATATTTTTTCCTAAATGTTCGTAGTTTTTGGATAACAAGACCGAGAGATTTAAATTCTTGAAAAAATTTTGATTATTAAAATCTAGTCAGTTTTAATTAAAATTACCCATTTTCTCAGGGAACAAATTTAAAAATTAAAAACAAAATACATTTTTACAACATTCAAAATAAAAAATTCATTTGTTTGAAAAATATCACAAGAAACATACAAAATTAGAATACAAATGTTTGTTAATGAAACATATCTAGAAATTTCTTATAAAACATTTTTCTAAAAATATATTAAATTAAAAGCTTTAACTTTTTGTAAAAAGGACGCAAGTGATAATAACATTTTATGTAACATTTTCTTCTAAACTATATTTACGAAATTTGCCTTGTAGCACCTTACGCTAGGATGCAAATTTTTGGTGACATGGTCAAAGATATTATTCAAAATGAAAACATTAATTTGTGCTAAATAAGAAAAAATATTAAATCAATCATGGTAAATAAAGTATGTACTTTATTTTGAAATATCTGTATAAGCAATACCTGATTGAAGCCGAATGAGCTTCAAGAAAAGAGAATTCACAATCAGAAAAATTAAGTTGCCGATGCTTTAAACTTTAATTTTAAAAGGCTAGCGCACAAATGCGAGAGAAGTAGAAAGACCGAGCGCGTAGCGTAAGAGAAATAAATTTTCGAGCGCTAAACGCGAGAACCAACTGCGTGATGAGAATGTGTCTTAGCATCCGGCCGATTTTTTTTATTTATGATTCTTTATTGTTGCGTAGAGTACCAAGCCTTTCTATACTTAAACTATAATATATATTTAAAAAAATTTAAGGTTTGGCAAGAACAACACAACCCATAAAAGTCGACAAGGGCGACGACAAATTTGATCGAGATGACGTTATATCTGGATTGAAGGAAATTTTTCATTTGACGCCTGAGGGTTTAAAGAGAGAATGTAACTTTGACTTCGAAAGCAAGTGGTCCAAAATTGCTGCTCCTCTGGAAAGACTTCAAAATCTATCCGATGGTTTCGAGGCAGAAGCAGCCCAGCACTTCAAACCAGATGATTCTAAATACGATGAACGGATTACGAATAATTGTCGGAACAGTGAATCTTTCAAAACAGAAAGAGTAAACGTCATTAAAGAAGCATTGCCATGCGCCAAGGACGATAGAGTGTCCGAACTTGTGAAAGTATCAAAAGCAAAAACTTGCTAAAATTTGTGTGAAATGAAGCCACTGTAAGTTTGTTTGATGTTTATATTAATCCATATTATTATTTTAGCAATATTTTTGTTCCCGTGTCTATCGTTTGAAAAATGCCAAGTGAAGAAGGCGGTTAAATAATTCAAAGGGTTCTCGAATACATTCAGCCAAAGAAGTTCAAATTAAACGATAAAAAAAAACTTCTACGCTTGCAAAAAAAATGTGATGGGTTTTCACTTTAGACTTCATTTGATTCTCGGCTGTCATGAAAAGAGGGAAACAGAGGGAAAGGGGAAAAGGAAAAATAAAGGGGGGAAAAAGAGGAAAAGAGAGAAGGGAGCGGGGAAAGGTTAAAAAGAGAAAGAATAAAAAGTCAAATGGGGAAAAAGGGGGAAAGAAAAAAATAAAAGGAGAGAGGGGCAGTAGGAAAAAGAACCAATATAAAGGGAACGGGGGAATAGAGAACGGGGTAAGGCAAAGTAAAGTAAGGCGCAAAAAAAGAAAGGAAAAACGATAAAGGGTGAGAAACCGAAAAAGGTGAAAAGGGGAACAGGAAATGAGAAATGAAAACGCGGAAATGGCAAAAGGGAAAAATAAAAGGGAAATTGCAAAATATCAAAAAGTGTAAAGGAAACAGGCAAATAAAGAAACGCGAAATGGTGGAAAGAGAAAGGGGAAACGATTAAGAGGAATGGGTAAAATGGAAGGGGTAAGGGTGAAAAAGAGAAATTGTAAAGGGGGAAGGAAAATGTTAAAGCAGAATGGGAAAAAGGAAAGTGAAGGGGAAAATGAGAAAGGGTGAAAATGAAAAGAAGAAAAGAAAAAAAGCTATAGGGGATAAAGGAATAGGAGAAAAAGGTCAAATGGAACGTGTAAAGAATGAAAAGAGAAAGAATAAACGGGGATAAGGCAAGCGAAACATTAAAAGGGAATGAAGGAGAGGAAAAGGGAAGGAAAATATGAGAAACCGGAAAAGGTGATCAGGGGAACAGGAAAGGAGAAAGGAAAAGGCGGAAATTGGAATAGAGAAAAATAAAAGGGAAATTGCCAAAATATGAAAAAGTGTTAAAAAATGGGCAAATAAATAAACGTGAAATGGTGGATAGACAAAGCAGACAAGATAAAGAGGAATAAGTAAAATGGAAGGGGTAAGGGTGAAAAAGCGAAAGCGAAAAGGGGAAAGGAAAACGGTAAAGGGGAATGGGAATGAGGAAAATAGAAGGGGGAAATAAGAAAGGGTGAAAATGGAAAGAGGAAAAGAAAAAAGCTAATGGGGATAAGGGAATATGAGAAAAAGGTTAAATGGAACGTGGAAAGAATGAAAAGATAGGGATTAAAATGGGAAGGGAAAAGCAAAACATTAAAAGGGACTGGAGGAAAGGAAAGGGGAAGGAAAATATGAGAAACCGGAAAAGGTGATAAGGGGAACAGGAAATGAGAAAGAAAAAGGCGGAAATGGAAAAGATAAAAAGGAAATTGCCAAAATATGAAAAAGGGTAAAGGAAACGGGCAAATAAAAAAACGTGAAATAATGGAAAGAGAAAGGGGAAACGATAAAGTATAATGGGTGAAAGTGAAGGGGTAAGGGTGAAAAAGAGAAAGTGAAAAGTGGGAAGGGAAATGGTAAAGGGGAATGGGAATAAGGAAAATGAAAGGGGGAAATAAGAAAGGGTGAAAATGGAAAGGGGAAAAGAAAAAAAGCCAGGTGATATATAGGACTAGGAGAAAAAGGTTAAATAGAAGGTGGAAAGGATGAAAAGAGAAAGATTAAAAGGGGAAGGGGAAAGCGAAACATTAAAAGGGGATGGAGGAAAGGAAAAGGGAAGGAAAATATAAGAAACCGGAAAAGGTGATAAGGGGAACAGGAAATGAGAAAATGCGGAAATAGGAAAAATAAAAGGGGAAGGGCCAAAAGATAAAAAAGGGTCAAGGAAACGGGCAAATAAATAAACGCGAAATGGTGGAAAGAGAAACGGGAAACGATTAAGAGTAATGGCTTAAAGGGAATGGGTAAGGGTTTAAAGGGGAAAGTGAAAAGGGGAGAGGAAAACGGAAAAGGGGATTGGGAGAAAGGAAAATGGAAGCGGGAAATAAGAAAGGGTGAAAATGGAAAGGATGAAAAGGCGAATCTTAAAAGGGGAAGGGAAATGCGAAAAATTAAAAGGGAATCGAGGAAAGGAAAAGGGAAGGAAAATATAAGAAATCGGAAAACGTGATAAGGGTAACAGTAAATGAGGAAAGACGGAAATGGGAAAAATAAAAAGGAAACTGCCAAAATATGAAAAAGGGTAATGGAAACGGGCAAATAAAGAAACGCGAAATGGTGGAAAGAGAAAGGGAAAACGATAAAGTATAATGGGTAAAAGGGAAGGGGTAAGAGAAAAGGTGAAGGCGAATGGGAGAAAGAAAAATGGAAGGGGATAATGAGAAAGGGTGTAAATGGAAAACGGAGAAGAAAAAAGTCAGGGGGGATAGGAGAATAGGAGAAAAAGGTTAAATGGAATGTGGAAAGAATGCAAAGGGATAGGTTACAAGGGGAAGGGGAAGGGAAAAGTGAAACAGTAAAAGGGAATAGGGGAAAAGAAAAGTGAAGGGAAAAATGAGAACGGAAACGATAAAGGGGAATGGGAGAAAGGAAAATGGAAGGGGGAAATGAGAAAGGGTGAAAATGGAAAGGGAAGAAGAAAAAAGCCAGGTGGGATAAGGGAATAGGAAAAAGGTTAAATGGAACGTGGAAAGGTTGAAAAGGAAAAGGTTAAAAGGGGAAGGGGAAAGTGAAACAGTAAAAGGGAATAGGGGAAAAGAAAAGTAAAGGAAAAAATGAGAAAACGGAAAGGGTGTTATTGGGAACTAATAGTTAAGGGGTATTAATTATTAATAATTATTATTATTACTTATTAATTATAATTATTTTCGTGCTTGAGTGTGATAAATTTTCAACCAATTGTTTTGGTCCTTTATTTGTTTTAGGTGAATTTATATTATTAACTATCACTGAAAAAAATGTGTGGGCAAATGAGACCGAAATTCTGATTTAAAAAATCAGAATTCTGATTACTTAAACCAGAAAAAAAGAGTTTATTTTTATTTTGTATTTTGAGAATAACAAATTAATATAGTGTAATTTAAATAGTGCTTTATTTTCAGAGCTAAGCAAAAAGGTCGAACCGGGTATGAAAGTGGCACGAGGACCAAAGGGCAATTGATACGACGACTTCAAATGTCTCAATCGAATTATGAATCTAATTAGCTAATTATCCGCTGTACTAAACACGGGTTTTACTGCGATTTTCCTTGTGTTCTACAATAAGTAAATATTTACTATTGTAGGTAAATACTAGTATAGGTATTGTTTTTTTAGACAGTTTAGCAAACGGGCGCAGCCGCTTGGGTTTTATTATAATAATTATATTCATTATTATATCCAAACTAATAAGCATGAAATAAAGAGTATAAACTAACAGCAGTGAATTATCTTATTATTTTATATTGAAATCCAAAGAAAGACATTCTCTAATTTTTTATTTTTTTATTTTATTTTAATTTTAACAGGTGTTGGTTTGGCTTGAAGTTTCCCATTTAAAATGCATGGGATACCTGAAAACTAGCCATAAAACCAAAAATGTCAATTCTTCATGAAATCGACCTTTTGAACACTGTATTCTCGTCTTTTTTTAATTAAAATTATTAATACTGGTCTAGTGGAATATTTTTTATCATTGGTCAATTAATTTTTAAATATTTAAACAAATGGAATTTGTTAAAATAATTTTTTTTCTCGAAAATTTGCTTTTCCCCTAAAATGTATTACTTTTAGTCTAGTGGAATATTTATTTACATTGGTTCATTAATTTTAAATTGTTTAAACATATGGAATTTGTTTCAATAATTTTCCTCAAAAATTCGTTTTTTTTTTTCCTTGAAAATTATTACTATTGGTCTACTGTAATATTTATTAATATTAATTCATTATTTTTAATTGTTTAAACAAATGGATTTGGTTGTGTTTATGGTTTTGATGTTTTTTAATAAAAATTATTACCATTGGTCGAGTGGAATATTTGTACAAAATTGGTTAATTAATCTTTAATCATTTGTATCAATCCAATTTGTGTGAAAAATATTTGTTTCAATAATTCTTTGAACTGCCAATTTATTTCTATGAAGTGAGATTTTTTAGTTTTCATCCAAAATGGCAGACCAACGAATTTGACCTTTAGTTTAGGACACTAAACAAGGAAACCAAAGGCCAATCGAATCTGCCAATTCTTTCGAAAGTTCTTGTGTTTACAGACAGACATACATACAGCAGACAGATCGGCACATTCGTAAAAACCTGTTTTTTGGGTTCAGGGGGTCTCAAAGCAAGAACATTTGAAAAAAGCCGGGGGGGGGGGGGGTCAACTTTTATACAAATCTAATACCTTCTCTAGATGAAAATGTAAAAATCCGACTGAACAAGAACGGCACACAGGATTACACCCAGCTACTAGAGTAAGAGACGTGGGTAGAAAAAAAGGAATGAGAGAAAACAGAGTCATGGCTACCAGGGGGGTATAGGTAGAGGATCCAGGAGGCGTCAGTATAAAGACGAAAGAAAGGGCGAGGAAGAGTGAGCAAGTTTACAACAGTATACAATAAGGAAGGTATGGAAAGAATTAAGGAAATGGTGCACGACTTGCTAGAGGAAAGGAAGGAGGAGATGGTGGTACTAGGAGTGGAATTTAATGCGATAATGGGAAGGGAAGGGGGCCTTTACAGGGAAGGAGAAAGTTTTGAAAGAGAATCGAAGGATAAGGTAATTAATAAAAAGGAGATAGTGGCGAATTCTGTGATAACTGGAGACGAAGAGGAAGGGTAGAGTCTAATCATCACCCATTAAGAGTTTGGAGAAAAAAGGAGGGTAGCCGAAAACAAAATAAGGAAGAAGGTTCGTTAGGGGAGATGATGACATGGACGAGGGAGATGATAGAGAAGTATCAGGAGCATTTGGCAAAGTTAAACTTTGATGGGGAGCCGGTGGAAGCGATATGACAGGATCTGGAAGAGAAAATAGAAGGGTGTGTGAAAAATAAGGTATTTAGAAGAAAGAAGAAAGGAAAGTTCTAGCCGTGGTTGGCTAGGGAAATCAAAAAGATGAAAAGAAAGGTGAAGAGTAAGTACAAAAAGTGGAGAGAAGAAACAGCGAAAAGGGAGGAATACGTAGAAATGAGGAAGGAGTTCATGTTGATGTGTCAGAAGAAAAAGCAGAAAAGGAGAAAGTTCTGGAATAGGTGTTGAGAAATATTAAGATTCAAGGGAACAAGATTCACGAAAGAAAGATGAGAAGATTATAAGAATGAGGGAGGTAGATTAGGAGTAGCTGAATGATGAGGAGATAGAGAAGCAGATATAGAACTTGAAAAGATCTAAGGCAGCAGAACTGAACGTGATAGAGAACGATATGTGGCTGTTTATCACACAAGAGGTAAGAGAAAGATCGAAGGGGTTAGTGAAACAAGTATGAAAAGGAAAGGCATTTCCAAGAGGTAGGAGTAAAAAGTGAAGCATACCAATGTATAAAAAATGGGCTTGGGAGAGGTAGAAAATTTATAGAGCCATTATGGATAGGAGAGGGTTGTGGGAGGCGTTTAAGGAGAGGAAAGAAGCCTGAGAGTAAGGGTAGGGAGGGTATATGAATAGACGAAAGATATAGCGGCATTAGGGGAGGCAATTTCAGTGGGTTAATGGATAGGTAGGAGGAGTTAGGAAAGTAGGGGTTAGAATATTGTCACTCGCATATGCAGATGACATAGTGATATAGTGAAATGATGAAAAGGTTAAAAAGACACCTGGTTAAGAATGTGTCCGAGTTGAATGCGGACAAGTTTAAAGTAATGGTGTTTAAGAAAGGAGGTGGAAAGGATAATGGACGTTAGAGGAAGTGAAAGGGAAAGACGATACAGGAGTTGAAAGGGTATAAAAGAGAAAGTGAGAAGGGCAAATGTGGTAATGAGGCAGGTATGGGCGCTGGGAAAGATGTTTTTCGCAGATGATTTTGGATACAGAATAAAATTGTTTGATTCGCTAGTGATGAGTGCCTCATTTTATGAAGTCCAAGTCTGGATGTGGAAGGAAAGTGAGAAGGAGGTAAATGTGATAGGAAATTTTTTTAAGAGCGAGGAAGTAAGCTGGTTGGAGATTATTGGTGGGAAAAGAAAAACAGAAGTTTATTATGACGACAACTTACGAAATAATTGACAGATTGTATTGTCCTTTAGTATCCTCTTTTTAATGGTTCCAGAATGAATCTTGGGCATGCGTAGTAATCCTTTCTGTGTATTTTTAGGTTATGTAACGCCATGTGTCAATCTCAAAATACACAGGAATATTGCGCATGCCAGAGATAACCGCGTCTTTGATGCGATTGACTCTTTTAGTGTCTTATATTGAAGGTTGAGTTCGTTAGCTAGCCATTTTGGATTAAAATTCAAAAAGTGGACACATTTAAAGAAAATTTGAGACCGCTTTTTTCAAGATTTAAAAAATCTATAGACGGTTATTAACAATATTGAAGAAGCGAAACAACACACGATATGGAAAAAATTTAAAGGAAGAAAAACGTTACATTTTTAACATCCTAAAAGGTTATTAAAACAAATTTTTAAATTATTCTAGAAAACCAACAACTAAAATTTGTATCAAAAATTCTATTTTTCAGTGAAAGTATGTAAGATACGAAAGAGGATGATTCAGCAAAAACTTTGCAACCAAAAACGAACTACAAGTTTGTTATTATCCACTTTTTGATAGGACGCGTATTTTTGTGTTTAATTCGTGAAAAACAGAATTCGAAATAGAATAATTAGATTTGTAGAAAAGGGACACAAGTTACAAAAAAAATAGATAGACTAGATTTGTTTATAAATTTGTAATAAAATTTTGTTATAAGAATACATTCAAAATGAAAAAAATTACTTTTTGGAAACACGATACAAGCTACAATAACATTTTTACTGATACAAATTTTTGCCTAAATTATATTTACAATATTTTTGGTTTGAATCGAAAAAAATAACATTGGAAATTAGCAAATGAAATTCATAGAAAAAAAGCACAAGTTACAAAGAATGTATAAGAATATTTATTTTTGTAGATTCTCGAAGAAGTCTTTCATCCAAAATAATATGTTTAAAACAAATTAATTCAAAGGTTTTTTTAAAGGATTTTAGGGAAAATTCAAATCTGTTTAAACGATATTTAGACTTTGCGAAAAAAATTCCAAAATGATTTAAAATGTAATGATTTGAAAAAATGTTACACAAAAAGTAGATTTTTATTAAGATTTTGAAAGAAAACCTTGAAGTTTTTTTAAAGAATTTTGAAAGATGTAGGATAATACAAATTCTTACTTAATGCTTCTCGAATGATTATTTTTTATTTGCAAAAATAATTTAAGGGGAATATTTTTTGAAAGGAATCTGAATCTCTGTACAGTAACATTTAATAAATTAAAAAAATGATATTTTGCAATATAATTGCATTTATTCCAAATTTTCTTTATTAAATAGTGCTAAGATTTCATTTTATACGTTTAAATTACAGATGTTTGAAAAAAAAATTTGAAAATTTCAATGCTTTTGAATTGCATTAAAATAATAAAAAATAAAAAATTCTAGTTTGCTGTCAAACAATGCAATGTAGGATAAAAAGATCCAAAAAAAATCGCGCACACAGACGAGATTAAAAATTTTTTAATCGCTTTTTGACAAGGCACTTCGTTTTTGTTTTATTCGCAAAAAAAAATTTTAATAAAAAAAATGTAATGCTTTTTTTGTATAATGCTCAGTTTTTGTTTTAATCATGAAAACTAACATTTGATATAGACAAAGTAAATTTTTGCAAACACGACGAAAGTTCAGAAAAAATTATTTGTCAAAAATTTTATATTTAAAAAAGATCAGTAATTTTTCTTATCAAAATTTTTTTGATGGAATGCGTAGTAATCAGAAATTAGAAAGATTAAACTCACAACTTCTTTGGTAAAAATAAAATGATTAGAGTTGTAGCATTTTTAAAATTCAAAAAACAAACGAAAATGCAAATATTAAGCCAAAAAACAGATGATATAAACTTTTTTTTAAATCGAAAATTCAAATTTTTCGATTTAATTTTGGTATTTAACATAAAAAAATTAATTGAGTTAAATTTAATTTTCAGCTGAAAAGATAATGTTTAAAACAGAAGGATTAATTAAAAATATTGCATCATTGCAGTAAAAATTTGTAAATAAAGAAATGAATATTTATCTAAAAAGACGAATTAGAAAAGTTAAAAATTCAACTCAGGATTCCTCACTTTAATTAAAAATTCATTTTTTAGTTACCGGTTACGCTGTTTGATACAAAATTAATTACTCCGCTGAAAAAATTTGTTTTTTAATTCAAAAATTATTAATTTTTTTTTGTTTAAAAATTTATCTTTTCAAGTAAGAAGAAAATAGGTTTTTTACATATTTTTAAAAAACTCTAAATTATGAAAAAATATTATACATATGATTATAATATTATTTTATTATTAGTTATTATTTTACTAATTATTACAATAATTACAAGCATCGAATATATTGAATTAGTAAGAAATATTGAAAATTAGGCCATAAGAAATAATGTCACCTTCGTTTTCTAAAAATATGATGTTTTCAAAAATATGGTGTTTATACACGAAAATTTGTTATTGTCGAAACTGAATTACCTTGCATCAAGAGAATATGGAACAAACGGCTTCCATTTGAATATTTTTGTTAATAAATTAAGTAGATAATCAAATATAAGATAATAAATGAAACAAAAAACACTGTCATCAAATAATGTCATATTTAGTATTCATTATTTTTGTTTTATAATATAACAGTTTTTTAATTTTTCATATTCTGTAAGTGCATAATTCCGAAAATGTTGGTATATCCCTAATTTTATTTACAGAATAAATATGTTTCTAATATGTTATTTTATAGAAGTTTTACACGGAAAAAATTTGTACTTGAGGAATTACTGAACTAATTACGTTGTGGCGGATATGAGAAAAATTCGGTGAATT
>JAAAKG020133589.1:0-14123 GCA_010014905.2 Druon quercuslanigerum | reverse complement strand
TATTTACCTACGTGCACCTTGCCAAAAATATGTATTTGTTTATCTAAGCTATTCAAGAACATTAAAATTGTTATAATCACCAATTATTATTTAAGATATTTTATTTTTTGTAATATATGCAATAATTAAAAAATTTAGGGGATCTATAACCTTGAAAATACGTAAAATTAAAAT
Organism: Druon quercuslanigerum; assembly: GCA_010014905.2. NCBI lineage: Eukaryota > Metazoa > Arthropoda > Insecta > Hymenoptera > Cynipidae > Druon > Druon quercuslanigerum. The sequence goes on along the minus strand of JAAAKG020133589.1, from coordinate 13,949 downwards.
ATTTTACTACAAACACTATTTACAATAATGACTATTCTTAACTTTTAAATCACTTTTTTTATTAAACGTGATTCCTTTCATAATATGCATATCCAATGAGCCTAATTGTACAGTATTTTGAATTTCAAAGTCATAAGGTTAATGAATTTTAACTTTATTATTATTATTTTAACACTGATAGTTCAATATATTAAATTTATAGAAAATGTTCTCAGGCGAATTATTTCAGAATGATGCATAAAAAATTGCAGACAAATCTCACTTTTAGAACGGTAGAAATGGTAAAATATGTGAAGTTTTCAATTTCCAGTTCCAAGGTCTTCAAAATAGAATAAATTTAAATTCTAGGTCACCGCCAGACTCGCCAAGATACCTGGCTAAGTATACCCCCACCATTGCTACCCCTCACTTGCCCTTACCCATTATATCTCGCGCCGGTATACCTGAGATCTTGTAAATTTGGTTGAAATTTTTTCAAAGTTTAAAATATTTTTGATTTTTTTTAATTTGTAAATATCTCTTAAATATATTTGAATTATTTATAAAACTCTTAATCAATTCTTAAAAATTCTTAAAAATTCTCTTAAAATTAATTTTCTAAAGAAAAAAGCATTTCTAATTTTTATAGGAATCCTAATGAAATTTTCATATATAATTTTACTTTTAATTATTTGGAATCTTTTCAACTCAGAATAGTTTTTGAAATTCTTTCAAAACTTCTGAATACCGTTTAAAATGATTCGACTTTTTCCTACTATTTTGAAAAAAAAACTGCAAATTTTTGTACAGTGCTGAAAATCTTCCAGATTATTTTTTCTACAGCTTTGGAAATCTGTTTAAATCTGTTTTTTAATTCTTTTAAGACTAATGACCGCGTTTATACCGAAAATTCCAACTTTTTGCTCGGAAATATAAATTTTCAATAAAAACTTAAATTAAACAATTAGTTGAATATAACTATTTATGTGAAGTTTACACCAAGAAGAATAATCTTTTACGAAGAAACAAGACTTTTTGATGCTCAAATTAAAAAAAAATGATTTTAATTATTTCTGGAAACCTAAAAGATTTTTTATTTATTTTCGTGAAACCTTACAAAGTTCTTTTAAAATTTTTACAATCCTTAATTATTTTTGAATGTTTTCAAAATTTATGAAATCTCTTAAACTTACTTAAATTTAAAAGTATATTTTTTAAAGCAGCATATACATTATATACTTTTTCTAAAACTATCTAATATGGAAAAATTACAAAACTTTGCTTCAAAATTTTTGCGTACTTTTTAAAAAAGTTAGGAAATAATAAAAAGTAAGTCGGGCAAAATAATTCCCCATCATGAATAATCAAAAATGTTTCCTAATCTTTTTTTGATTTTCTTTTAGAGTTAATGTTAAAACAATCATTTAAGTTTTTATTAAGAAGATTCATTCATTTTTTTGACACCCTGAAAGATTCACTTTGCCTAATAACTCCTCCGAATATCCAGATTATCCAGCTAGCCACCGAAAACGAATCTTAAGGTTGGATGAGCTCGGGTTCATGCTCATGCATTTCCGGCTCGACAAGAGGCTGGCCTACGCAACATGTAGCAGAGCCGACTCACCGACACGCTGCGTTTGAATTGTTTCTCCCATACAGGAGAGTAGTGGGGGCCGAAAAATCTCACGTTGTGGAGACACTGGGGACAACAGCTTAATTTTATTGTGGGGAATCCGGGAAAGGAAATTTACGATTTCTGTTTACAATGTCCAGCTTGAGTATGTAAAGTACGTTATCCTTTTAACAAATAATCCCAGTTGAGAATAAAAAAGCGAGGCGTATCTCGCTGGATGCAATGGCGGGGGTAACCTTGGCAGGTAATATGGTGAGTCGGGCTAATGCAAAGGGATATACTGGGTAAAGGCAAATGAGGGGTAGCAGTGGTGGGGGTATACTTAAGCAGGTATGAATGCGAGTCAGGCGATGACCAAAAATTGAATGCAAGTTGAGGAAACTGTCCATAGTTAGCTCTAAGCTATAAATAAATTTCCTCAGCATTGTCCTGGTAATTCCCAGAGAAGCTTCGGTCTAAGAAACTTTCACGTATCGGTCTCTATCTGGAGATAAAGATGAAGATAGGGAGGGCTTGGTTTGAGAAACCTCTGTTGGCTCGTGCCGCACTGATGAGGAGCTTTAGTCAAAAGGCCTATTAGCCATTATATTCCAGGTAGTGAGTCGTCTACTGTTTCCGAAGTATCCTCTGGGAACTATCCTCTCTCCTCTTATCTTAACTCTGACCGCTATCCACTTCCCCAGGGTTGTCTTAATAAGCAGTTTAATACGAAAGTGAAACTTACTGGACATTCAATTTTTAGTAATCCTCGTCCGGAAAGACCGAGATTTTACTTTTTTTCTTGATGAAACCTCCCGGAAAGAAAGATCATTATTATTTTTTTTGAACAAATGTTGGAAAAGGTGGTGCTCTTAAAAATAAAAGAAATTGGTATTATTTGGACTAATCAGTCTATATAGATGCCTTTTTTTCAAACCCTCACTTTTCCTCTCCTATACGCTTTCATTCCTAATCATTTCCCCTACTTTTTTTTATTTTTCTACCTATCTTTATTTTCTCTTACTTCTTCTTTTTTTGCCGTCACTTCCCCTGCTTCCCCCTCCCTGATATCTCATACCCTCCACACAATCCATTGAGCATGCTCCTAACTTCTCCTAACTTCCCCTACTTGCCCGCTCATCATTTCTCCTCACATTTCATACTCCCCTCTCCTCATTTCACATCCCTTCCCCTACTTCCCCATCCCTCATTCCCTCTACTTCTTTTCCCCTTTAATCCCCAGTCAGAATATATGGATTCAAAATCAAATTTTTAAGTCTGCAAAAAAACAAAAATATATTTTCTTTAGAGGAGTTCAACTTTTGACGAAGTAGTGGAATTTTCAAATAAAAAGCTGAATTTTTAACAATAAATAATATAGTTAAATTTGGAGATTAAAAAATTAATTTTCGGCTGAAAATTAACTTTTAAACCATAAAAGAAGGATTTTTAACAAAAAAAGTTGAATCCTTAACAAGAGTAAATTCGTATTTAACTAAATAGTAAAATCCCTAATCTAAGAAATTGAATTTTTACCAAAAAGATCAATTTTGAAAAAGTATATTAATTTTTAACTAAAAAAGGTACATTTTCAACCGAAAATGGAATTTTTGAGTTTAAGAACATGAAGGTTAATTTGCACATCCAATAAATAAAATTTTCAATCGAAAGACTAATTTTCAAGCAAAAGGTTGCATTTTCTAATAAAAATTTTTAATTTTCTACTTAAAAAGTAATAGTTTAATTTAAAATTTGTTAACAAAATACGTGAATTTTCAACTTAATTCTATAACTATGAACTAAAAAAATAATTCTTGAACTAAACATGGGTTAATTAAACTTTGTGTAAAAAAATTTTTTTTTAACAAAAAAAGGCATTTTTAACAAGATATTTGAATTTTCACTTATAAATCATTAAATAAATACGCGAGTTATAAAATTAGGCAGATAATCTTTGAACCAAAAATGGGATACTTAAACTTCCAGTTAAAAAATGAATTTTTAACTTTATAAAAAAATAATTTTGAACTAAATATTAGAGGTATTGACGAAAATAGATACATTTTTAACCAAATAGTTAAATTTTTAATCAAAAAGATGATTTTTTAACAAAAGAAATTAACTTTCAACCCAAAAAAGAAGTTTTAATGGATTAGTTTAATTTTTAAACAAGAAGTTAAATCTTAACGGCAGATATGAATCTCCAACGAAAAAGACAAATTTTTAACATTTTAAATTTTCACGAAATATTTGAATTTTTCACTAACAAAGGTCAATTTTTAATTCATAAATATCACTTTTCAACCGAAAGCCGAATATTTTTTAACCAGCAAAAAAATTCAAACTTAAACAAAAATAGACAAGTTTTAATTAAATAATTAACTTTTTCACCAAGAAGTGAAATTCTCAGCTACACACATTAATACTTAAATAAAAAAAAATTAAAATCTGAAAGTTAAATTTTCAGTTCAACAAATTAATTTAAAAAAAGATTTTTTTGACAAATTAGTTGAATTTTTTAATGCAAAATATAAATTTTCAACAATAATAACTTTTAATAAAGCAGTTGTATTTTTAACCAAAAAAAATAACAATCTTCATTTTTAGCTAAAAAATTAATTTCATACAGAAAAAACAATTTTCAACACAAATTTTTTAGTCAGTAAAGAAAGAAAGTAAAAATATTTTATAAGACTGTAAAATTTTTAAACTTAAGATATAAATTTTCAAAAAGAAAGCTAATTTTGAGCTAAAAAGTTTTAACCAAAAGGGGGACATTTTAAACTAAGAAAATTAATTATATAACGAAAAAACGGATTTGAAACCACTGATAGGAACGTTATATTTTGCATTAAAAAAAATTAATTTGCAAATAATAAAATGTACTTGCAAGTATTTTAATAATTTCAAAAATTTGAAATCGGAAAAATTCTAATTTTAAATAAAAAATAGTTGAACTCGAAGAAAAAAAGAAAAATTTCAACCAAGGCAGATTTCAGTTAAATTTTTACCAAAATATAATTGCTCAACAATAAATTAATTTCCTGAAAAAATAGTGGAATTTTGAACCGAAAAATAAAAATTTTCCGCCAATAACGGTAATTTTGATAAACTGTTGAATTATGAAGTAGATAATAAAATTTTTAACTTGATATTAAATCATGAATTTTGCAATTGCAAAAAAAGAAAACTTACGATTTAAATAAATTACTGAGAAGAAAATAATTTTAGGGTTACAGCAAAACTTAAAATTCATAATTCCCCAATTTTTTCCTGCCCAATTTTTCATTCAGCTTGAATAGAATCATTCATAAAAAAAAATAAAAAAAATTCACTGAATTCAGAAAAATTGGTAATGCTTGTCGACTATTTCGCCACCTGGTCCGGAAAATCAGAACTAAAACTCAGTAGATAGAATTTTAAACATCTGGAAGAGTCCAGATGTCTTTCCATTTAGAGCGCGGATAGTACTCGGATAGGTGACGGACGTAACCTGTGGGGTGTTTTTATGCAGTTTTCCTCTCACCTGGCCGAATATTAAAGCAAATACAAAAATGGGCCAACTTTACAAATTAACCGACAGACTAATTTTCCAGCCAAAGGATGCATTTTCTACTAAAAAATTAAATTCTCTACTTAAAAAGTAAGAGTTCAATTTAACGTTGTAAAAATTAATTCTCAACGAAAAAAAAGTTTGAATAAAATCGTTGAATCCCCATTCCAAATAGGCTTATATTTAACTGAATAGTACAATTCTTAATTCAAAAAATTAATTTTCGACCAAAAAAGACAAATTTTAAAAAACAAATAGTTTAACTTTAAACTATAAAAGATAAATCTTTAATTAGTAGTATAAATTGTCATCTAAAAATGGCATAGTTAACACCTCAGTTAAAGAATAAATTTTAAGCAAAAAAAACTGATTGTCAGCCAAATAGTTAATTTTTCAACCAAAGAGATGAATCTTCAATCAAACAGGTGAATTCCTAAACCAACAGATTCTTTTTCTACAAAAAAGAACAATTTTTAAGATTATACATACATTTTCAACTAAATTGTATAACTATAAAGAAAAAAAAATTCTTGAATAAAATATGGGTTAATAAAATTTAAAAAAAAATTTTAACAAAAAAAGGCATTTTTAACAAAAATTTTTAACGAAAATAGATACATTTTTAACCTACCAATAAGACAAATTTTCAACATTTTAAATTTTCAACAAATATTTGAATTTTTACTAACAAAGGTAAATTTTTAATTGATGAATATCAATTTTCAACTGAAAGCGGAATATATTTTCGCCAGCTAAAAAATCAGCAAAATAGTTCAAACTTAAAAACAAATAAGTTTTTTATTAAATAGTTAACTTTTTAGACAAAATGAGGAATTCACCACTACACACATGAATACTTGAATAAGAAAAATATAAAAATGTGAAAGTTAAATTTTCCGTTCAACAAATTATTTTTTTTTAAATTGTTTAAAAAAGTTAATCCAATTTTTCAATGCAAAATATGAATTTTCAACGACAATATTATTTTTCAATAAAGCAGTTGTACTTTTAACCAAAAAATAGAACAATCTATATTTTAAGCTAAAAAAATTCATTTTATGTAGAAAAATAAATTTTAAATAAACATTTTTTAGTCAGTAAAGAAAGAAAGTACAAATATTATGTAAGACTGTTATTTTTAAACTAAAAATATAAATTTTAAACTAAAAATCTAATATTGAATCAAAAAATTTTAACCAAAAAAGGGGAAATTTTGAACTAGGAAAATTATTTTCCTACAGAAAAAACGGATTTGAAACTACAGATAAGAAAGTTGAATTTTGAATTAATTAAATAATTTGCAAAACATAAAATGTACTTGTAAGTATTTAAATAATATCATTAATTTGAAATCGGAAAAATTCTAATTTTAAGTAAAAAATATTTGAAAGCGAAGAAAAAAGAAAAATTTCAATCAGGGCAGATTACAGTTAAATTTTTAACAAAATATAAATTGTCAAAAATAAATTAACTTCCTGAAAAAATAATAGAATTTTAATCGAAAAATAACAATTTTCCGCTATTAAGGATAATTTTGCAAAATTTTTGAATTATAAAGCAGATAATAAAATTTTTATCTTAATAGTTAATCATGAATTTCGCAACTGCAAAAAAAGAAGATATACGAGGTAAATAAATGACTGACGAGAAAATAATTTACGTGGTACAGAAAACTTAACATTCATAATTCCCCAATTTTTTTTGCTGCCTAATTTTTAATTTAGCCTTACCATTAAAATTCAAAGACCAAAGCTTGAATTCTGTGGTATTTTTTACATCGAATCATTTATAAACAAAATTCAAAAACTCCAAGTTAAAAATCGAAATTTTTATTCTTTAATTTATTTAAAGTACTGATGCTGGTAGACCTTTTCGCCACCTGGTGCCAAAAATTAGTAATAAAAAGAGTAGATAGAATTTTAAACATCTGGAAGAGTCCAGAAATCTATCCATTTCGAGCGCGGATAGCACTCAGATGGGTGACAGACTAAACTTGTGGGGTTTTTTTATCCAGTTTTCCTCTCCCCTGGCCAATTATTAAGGCAAATACAAAAATTGGCCAACTTTACAAATTAATAATATAAGTCTTAATGAACTTAAATGAATGTATATAGCTAAATATTTAATCGCGATTAAGCAAAGAATATCGCAATTTAGCCATTCCTATTAAGCATTGAGTTAGTTCGATATGACATGTGACTGGTATTGTCCATTGGCCACACATACACACCACGGTACGGGTTTGAAGCAAGAACTGTATGTTTAGTTAGCGAGCAGGAAGAGTTGAAATGTAGGAAAGACAAATGAATGGCGACAGCAAACTACCAATCGTTGTTTTTCTATCCACAAATGTTCTCTACCTTCAGTCTTTTATCATTTGTCATTTGTTTGCATTTTCTACTCCATGGTCGGGGCTGTTATGCTGGTCGCAAAGCGCTCTCGTAGATTCACGGCCGTATTTATTGGAGGTGTAACTCTTTTTATGTCATTTCAGTTAATTTAATTAATTCTTTAGGGTTTCGTAGGCCTAGAAACACCCTTATAGTTTTGCTCGGATGTCCGCTGGTCCGAATTATTTCAAAAACAAGGAAATAAATGGTTGAGGTGAGAAGGGAAATGATAGGCAGTAAAGTAGAAGAAATTAGCGGAAATTATGGAGGGAAGGTAGGGGGAAATAGAAAGGGAAAATAGGGAAAATTAGAGGAGACTAAGTGAGACTAATAAGATGAGTGAGCAGAAAAAATGAAGGGAAGTAAATTGTGGGTAAATGAGTTTAGGAATGATGAGGTTAGGACTGATGAGTGGGACAGGATTTAGTAAAAATTAAGGGAAATGCGGACAGAGGAAGTAGAAGAAATATAGAGTAGAGATTGGCGGGAAATGAGGAGAGGGAAGGGAGAATAAGGAGAGAGGGGGAAACTACTGAAATATAATTAAGGGGAACTGCAGAGAAGTGAGAAGAGAGGAGGTTGGAGAATTTAGGTGAAGTTAAGTAGGAGACGTTAAGGGTGGCAAAGAAAGAGAGACGTGATGAGGGAATATAGGTGGAGAGGAAATAAGGCTAATTAAGGGACGGGTGTGTAAAATGAACAAGAGAAACTATACTAGTTAAATGAGTTAAACTAGGGGAGGGGTACTAAGAAAAATAAAGTTAGAGTAGTAAGTGAAAGTCAGGGACAGGGTACAAGAGGAATTTTGGTAGAGAAGTGATGAGAAAGGTCGGTAGGGGACTAAAGTGAAATGAGGGGAGGGAAATTAAGGAAATAAAAGGGAGCAAAATCAAGAAAAATTAGGATAGCAAAGTTAGAGGAATGAAAGGAGCCAAATTCATGGGAAATACGGATTGGAAGTTAGGGAAATGAGCAGAGGAAAAGTGGCAAAACAAGGGAAAATTACGGTGGGGACGTAAGGGGTAATTTGGAAAACTTAAACTCTAACTATTAAATTTATGGTTAAAAACAGAGGTTTTTAGTTTAAAATTAAATACATCCACTAATTTAAAAGGTCGCCTTCGACCTTCACTATTTTGTTAGATTTTTTTTAATTAGTTATTTAAACTAAAAGTTTAGCTACACTATTTTGGCGAGCGAACTGAAGTTAAAGTATGACAAATGAGGGGAAATACTAATAGAGGAAGTAGGTTTAATAAGGAGAGCGTAATGGAGAGAAATACGAATAGGGAAGTGAGGAGGCTGAGGAATGATGGAAGAAATATTTAAAGGAAATTAGGAAGAGAATTCGGTCAAATAAGAAGAGGGAAAGGATGAGAAATTAGGAGAAGCAATGAGGAGAAAAGTAGGGATAACAAGGGGAAGTTGAGTAGAGAAAATTATGGTTGGGTAAGTGAAAGAAATAAGAGTATGGAAGATGTAAGGATGATGATGAGGAGAAGAATAGGGGGAATTGAGGAGAAGAATAGGGGGAATTGAGGAAAGGGTAAGTAGGGAAAATTAGAAAAATAATGGAAGGGGAAATTGGCCAAGATAGGGCAGTCGAAGAGATATAAATTCGAAGAGCGAAGTGAGGAAAAATGAGGAGAGTCAAATCAAGAGAAATGAAGATAGGAAAGTGAGGGTTAATAAGGGGATGGAAAATTCAGAAAGGGTTAATGAGAGTATAGAAGTTAGAGTAAATGAGAGGATAGAAAGTAAGGGGAATAAGGGAAAATTTGAAAAGAAAAAATTTACAATTGAGATTTTTTAGTTTAAAGCACAACATTTAGACTAATTGCAAAAAATCTTTCTGACTAATTGAAAATTGATCGGTTGTCGTTGAATTTACAACTAGATAGTTGAAAATTCATGTATTTTGTTAAAAAATGTCTTTCTTGGTGGAAAGTTAAACTACTTTCTTTAAAATAATTTTTTGACAGTTTTTAGTTGAACATTCAACTATTCGTTTAAAAAATTGATCTATTTTTTAAAAATTCTTTTATGAAGTTAAAATAATGTTTTTAAATGAAAATATAACTATTCTATTTCTGTTTAAAAGTTAATAGTTTTTAGTTTTAAAATTAACTATTTAGTTGAAAATTTATATATTTTTTTAGAAATTTCTCTTTCGTGGTTGAAAATGTAACATATTAGTTGAAAGTTAAAATATTAGAAAATTTTTTTTTTAATTTTTAGTTAAAAATTCAACTATGTAGATGAAAATTCATCTGTTAGGTTAAATATTAAATTTTGTTGTTAAAATTCGTTTTCATTTTGTAAAAACTTATCTTTTTTATTAAAAAATTAACCTATTTGGTTAAAATTCCATCTTTGCAGGAAGAACATTCGTCTCTTGGACTAGAAAAATTGTTCTTTTGGATTAGAAATTCAACTTTCTTCATGAAAATTCGTCTTTGGACTTGAAGATTCAATTATTTGGCTAAAAAAAATTTAACTTTTTTAGGTTAGAGCTTAACCTTTTTTATTTTACAATTTTACCACTTGGTTGAAAATTTATCCTTTTTAATTGAGAATTCAGCTTTTTGATGGAAAATGTACCTATTTTCTTGAAAATTCGTTTTCTTTTGCCGAGGGGGAATTAGGGGAAATTATGGGAGAGGGAATAGGGAAAATAAGGGGAGAAGGAAACAAATCCAGGGGAAGTATTAGAAGTAAAGAGAAACACGAGGAGGAAAAGTAGGCGAAATGAGAGGCTGACAGTAGGGGTAATAAGGAAAGGAGAAAGTAGGTGAATTGGGAATAATGAGGGGAAATTAGGGTAGGCGAAGTAGTGGTAAATGGAGGGTTAAAGGGAAATTAGTTCAGCAAAAGGACTGGAAGTTACGGGAAATTCGGGGAGGCGAAGTAGTTGAATAGGAGAAAATGATTGTCAAATTAGATTATGGAAAATAGTAGAAATTAGGGGAGAGGGCTACATGGAAATAATATTAGGAAAGTAGGGGAAACTGAGGAAATGGGAAGCGATGAGTCCTGAGGAAATAGTGTAATGCGGGGAGGGAAAATGCGGGTATGGAAGTTAGGACAAATAAGACGCCGGAAAGAAGGGGAAACAGAGGAAGGAAAAAAGGGCTAATTAGAAAAAAAGAGGAAATGAAGGTAGGGGGAGTAGATCGAGTTCGAGGGTGATGAGGGAAAACGAGTGCAGGGGAAATAGTGGAAGTAAGGGAAATTGCAGGGAGGCGGAGTAGTTGAAATAGGAAAAAATGAGTGAAAATTATGGCTCGGGTTAGACGGGAATTTAGAGTGAAGCCGTAAAAGAAATGATAGCAGGGAAGTGACGGGAAATAGGAAGAGGAGAATCTAGAAGACATAAGAGAATGGGGAATTAGGTGAGGGGAAATGAGATCCTGGAAGTTAGGCGAAATGAGAGGAGGAACGTTAGGGGAAATAAAGAAAGTAAAAAAAGCAGAATTACGAATAATGAGGGGAAATTAGGGTAGGCGAAGTAGTGGCAAATGGAGGGGTAAGGGAAAATCAGTTCAAGGGAAGGACTGGAAGTAACGGAAAATCCGGGGAGGCGAAGCAGTTGAATAGGAGAAAATGATTCTGAAATTAGATTATAAAAAATAGCAGAAATTAGAGGAGAGAGCTACAAGGAAATTATATTAGGAAAGTGACGGTAAGTGAGAAAAGGGGAAGTGGTGAGTCGTGAGGAAATAGAATAATGCAGGGAGGGAACATGAGGGTATGGAAGTTAGGACAAATAAGAAGTCGGAAGGGAGGGAAAACAGAGAAAGACAAAAACGGCTAATTAGTAAAAATGAGAGGAAATTAGGGGAGGGGAAGTAGATGAAGTTAAAGGGTGATTAGGGAAAACAAGGTCAGGGAAAATAGTGGAATCAAGGAAAATTGTGAAGAGGCAGAGCAATTAAAATAGGAGAAATGAGTGAAAAGTAGGGCTCGGGAAGGAAGGAAAATTAGAGAGAAGCCGTGAAAGAAATAAGAATACGGATGTGAGAGAAAATAGGAAGAGGAGAATCTAGTAGACATAAGAGAATGCTGAATGAGGTGAGGGAAAATGAGATCCTGGAAGTTAGGCGAAATGGAGGAGGGACATTAAGGAGAAATAAGGGAAGTAGAAGTAGGAGAATTACGAATAATGATAAGAAATTAGGGTAGGGGAAGTAGAGAAAAATGGAGGGTTGAGAGAAAATTAGTTCAGGGGAAGGACTGGAAGTAAAAGAAAATCCGGGGAGGTGAATTAGTTGAATAGGAGAAAATTATTATAAATTAAGTAAAGGGAAATAGGAGAACTTAAAGAAGAGGGCTACAGGGAAATAAGATTAGGAAAGTAGGATCAAGTAAGGAAAGTTGGAGCGATTGACTCATAAAAAGGAAATAGGATAATGCGGGGAGGGGAAACGCGGGAGAAGTACGAAGAGGTAACCAAGGGGAATTAGTAAGTTGTTTACAGTAGTAGGTTAATTAGTAAAAATTAGCAGAAATCAGGGTAGCGGAAGCAGGAGAAATAATATGGTGATGAGGCTAAACGAATGCAGGAAAAGCAGTGATTGTAATGGTAAGTGCAGGGAAGCGAAATAGTTGAAATAGGGAAAATAAGTGAAAATAGGGTTGGATAAGGAGGGGAAATTAGGAAGGCTGCATGAATGAGATGAGAGTAGGGAAGTGAGGGGAAATGACAGGAGGAGAATTTAATAGACATAGGAGAATGGAAAACAAAGAAGAATGAGCGGATATTAAGGTAGGGGAAGTATAGGAAAATGGGGGAAGGGGTGAAATTAAGAATGTGAAATAATGGGAGGAAGAATGAGTTTACGAAAGTTAGGAGAAATAACAGGAGGTAAATTAGGCACAATAATGGAAGAAAAAGCATGTGAATTAGGAAAACTGAGGGGAAATTAGGGCAGGGAAAGGTAAGGGGAAATGATTGCGAGGGGAAAATAGTTAAGGGACAGTAGTGTAAGTAAGGGGCAAAGCAGGAAGGCGGATAAGGTGAAATAAGTGAAGTAGATACAATACGTGGAAATTAGGTTTGGGGCAGTAGGGGAAATTAGGGGGTAGGTCGTAAGAGAAATAAAAATAGGGAAGGGAGAGGAAATGTGAAGAAGATAATCGAAGAGACATGAGGAAAAGAGAAATGAGTTTGTTTAAATTAGGAGAAATGAGAGTAGGGAAATTAGGGGAAATTAGGGGAAATTAGGGAAGGGGAAGAACAGGGTAATTCTGTTCATTTTTTATTTAACTATTACATCAAAGTTTAAAAATTGAGATTTTTGATTCATATGAGAAATACTTGATGACAGATTTTTTTTAGCAGTTAGAAAACAAAATATGTATTTATTTATTTTCCATTAGGAGGTGTTAGCTCTTTAGGTAACGTTTTGCTTTCTTATTGCATGCAACCGTGTTGCGTGAAAATTGGTTTTGCGTAGGGAATTCACGTTGCCAGTTGAGCCAATAATCCAATTAACCGTTAAAGGTGCTGGATAAATAACTGTGTCAATACGCAAATCAGCAGGTCTCTGGCGAATACAAGTGAGCGAAGAAGGTTGGGCAATATTCCAGAATAATGTTTGGTAGCTACTTTGAATTCGGAATATGGAGGCTCATCACATGCGCCTCGTAAAATCAATATGAGATAAACGACTAAAATAGGAGGGTACACAGTAGCAATTAAATTATGGCAAAATGTCAAAAATAATCAGACCTGTTTTTACATTAAAATTTTGTTGATGATGAAATATTTAGAAATTTATTATCATTAGTATCAATAATTGTTTAAAAAAATATCTATAAAAAAAAGATCCTTTTTCCCTTCACTTGGAATCGAACCCAGGTCTTCCGATTTCCGGCCGGGTGCGCCCGAGAGAGCACGCGGCCGGAAATCAGAAGACATGGGTTCGAGTCTCAGCGGTGCGAAAGAGGATCTTTTTTTACAGATTATTTTTTTAAATAAATTTATGACTCGAAATAGTCTAAGATGATGTTCATTTCTGAATTTGAGGAATTAAATTCCATCAAATACCAATGACTTCTTTTTAATTTTGATTATATTTTTATTCTAAAAATAAATTTTTAATGAAAATGTGTAAATGGTAAATTCATTTAAAAACGATGTATTTTAAAAAAATTCGTTTTATCTTCAAAAAAAAAATTTTGCTAGCATTTTCAACCGAAAAATATGACATTTTTGCCAAAAGAGACGAACTTTCTACAAAACTTTAAAGTTTTCTAATCCGAAAATAGAAAGTTTTAACAAAATCGTTCCACTGCAAACCAGGCAGTTAAATTTTCAATAAAAAAAACTTTTTAATGAAAAATGTAATAGTTTATATTTCAATTTGAAAAAAAATAATATAAATTGTTAAAGGAAAAATCTAATAATTGATTT
>JAAAKG020133588.1:0-14123 GCA_010014905.2 Druon quercuslanigerum | reverse complement strand
CTATAGTTAAACATAAAATATGTTAATCCTGAACATCTAGATGTTACATTTGAACATCCATTTTTCTCTGTGCACTACTTCAAGAATTCCGTCTTCAAACACATCTTCATAGTCTGCAGAATTATTGGATTCTGCTGAATCTAAAAGTAAATTATATTATTAATAATTTTTTTCTACAAGATTCATTTTGCAAAATTTAGTATATGATATAAAAAAAATGAATTAGAATAAAGTTCCGCACTCAAAATTATATATTTTTTTCAAATGACACTGGCTAAAAAAAATTTTCAGCTAAAAAACTAGTTCTTTACCTGAATCTGAGTTGCTGGGAGATTCGTTCTCATTTTCCTCTAAGACTTCTTCAAAATCCTCGGGTCCCATTTCTACTAGAATTTCCTCTTCATCAGTTGGTTGCAAAACAAAATCTTCTCTTCCTTCATCTTCATCGTCGGAATCTACAATTATTTGCAATTATTACTACAAATATCGATTTATGTTATTTAATTTATAAATTAAAAATAAAATTAATCTTCTAGAAAAGATAACTTATAAAATTAGGAAACAAAAACGTTAAAGGTGTTGGATCAAAGTTTTAACCTCAAAATTCAGTTTCTCAAATTATTACTGAACTATTGGAATTGGACACATTTTTCTCTGTATAGTGGGATTCTTTTTCGAAATAGAAGTAAGGATACAGATCGAAAAAACGTTTACTTTTAATACTTTATTCGTAAAACGAAGAGTTCGAGATCTCACTTCAAAATTCAAGCATTTTATTTTATACAAACAGCATTCAAATTAGATATTCTTTCGCTCTATACACATAATTTTATTCAAAAAGTAAAAACATAGACATAGATAAAAAATATCTAATAATAATATTTGTTAAGCAAAATAAAGAATTAGAATTTTGAGGTATTGGATCCAACGCCCTTAATTATGGTCTCAAATTCATTTATAAACGTATAAAAATGAAAGCTATGGATAATAAACATGATGCAGATTTAAACATGAATTATGAGCAAATCAAATACTAATTCTTTATTCAATTTGGTGGTTAGGTTTCATGATTTTTATGAAACGAATTGAATGAATTAAGTGAATTAACTTACCTTCATCTTCACTGCGGATATAAGAAACAACATCACCAACGATTCGATGCTTCCGAACTCGCAATGTGCTTCTTGATTTTGGCATTTTAATTTCGGTATGAGTAAAAAAATATCACAACACAAAACTTGACCTGTCAAACCTATCAAAACTAACCTGACCTAACCCGACGAGGTTCCGACCCGAGCCACACCATCTGCCCGCTTGCGGCCACATATGGAAAATCCGATCGGGCCCAGATCGGAACTTGGAAAGAAGTTGGGCAATTTCTGCACGAGACGCCCTTGTCAATCAAGAAAATAAGTGATTTTAATTTTGTAAGGTTTATTTTATAGAAAAAATACAATCAAAAATTATTTTATAATTTGTGGTATTTCCTATTTAAAAAAAAAAAAAACGAAAAGCGATGCTTATTTTGGTTTTCAACTACTAGTAATTTTATACCCGTAACATATTTTTCTATTTTTTCCCCAGGTCGCTAGTAAGCTCCAAAAAATAGGCGAACTTTGGCGTCACTCTTTAGTCGATAAATTGTAGGTTATTATTTAAGATTTAAATATTTAGCAAGATTAGGGTGCATCAAACAACTTCCAACTTGCATGCACTCTATTTTACTATACATGTATAATGTAAATTTTACAAGATGATGGTATATATTAAAATTACTGCACGTATATGCATATGGCATCCATTACATTTATATTAAAATCGCTATAGAAATTTCTAGCAGTATAGCCATATTATTATTTTACATTTATAATTACTTCTTTGTGTAAGATTGTTTAAATTCTTAAATGCTTCACATTGAGTTACGGAAAATCATATACAAATTCTTCATCTATTTACCTTCGCCTTCATTGGGCGACTAAGGAAGAGTATCTCCACACTCTTAGCGTACTTTTTGCATTTGGCATTATGCTTCAATATTAAATAGTGTAAATGAATATTATAATTATTCTTAAAAACTAGGGAAATATGGCAATAAAACAAAATATTAGACGGTTGGAATAAATAGCCATTGTATTTTAAAGTTCAATATCTCATATAATCATTCTTGAATTAAACACGATATCATCACACTTGCTAATTATTAGTAATTATAAGCAACGGCGTAGCCAGGATTTTTTTCGGGAAGCGGCTTCGATTTTTTTCGGATCGAGCTTCGGGTTTATGTTTAGGCAAAGAGTGAGGGGAAAGGGAATTAAATAATAAATATACTTAGTGTCGGTGGGGGGCTAACCAGAAGGGGGGGGGGGGCTACGCCGCTGGTTATTAGGAATAAAATAAAAATAGCGTACGTCGAACGGTCGGAGACTCTGAGTTTGCTGCCATAGAAGTACGAGTATAGCCAATCAGCCATGCTTCAGCCATAATGTATGGCAAATCCGAACGGGCCTACATCAAAAATCGGGACCAAATTGGGCAATTTCTGCACATATGAGGTTATCAGTCTATCTCTTACATCAATATGCATATGTATATGCATATTGCGTATACGTGTGGTAAATTTAATATGTCATAATCTTGCAGAATTACTGAAGAAATAAAAATATTCAACGTTACTTTATCATTAAAACCTATAACAGCATGTTTGTACTTAACATTTTTTGCAGTTGTCCATGATGCCAGAGATTGAACATATGACGATCGATAGGCGATTTTTGAAATCGATTTGCAGTTTCGAGACTTTTTTGTGTTCATTTCCCTTTATTTCGCCATCCCCCTCCTTCCACTATTGTGCTCGTGTACAGTACATTAAAACGTATTCTTAATGGGCCCTAGGGTCCATTGTCAAGCTCCTCTATTTAAATGCGATTTCGTTCGAGCGTCCTCGGCAATGATCTGCAACTTGCCAATGGAAGGCTGGCGCTTTACAAAGAAAAAAAATTGTGAAAAAAGGGAAAGCTATTTCCGGCTGGACCATAGCTGGAATCTAAAATATCTAGGTGTCGGAAACTTTTTGTGTCAAAAGTTCGCTAAAAATGTATCAAGCTAAGACTCTAAACTCTAAACTCTAAAGAAATAGTTTCCAAGGAAGAAATATATGGGTTTGGACCCATTTTGCACATTATATATTTTTTTATTAAAAGGAAATAAACTTTTAATAGTGGTAGAATGCACTGAATAAATAATTATTATATTTTGTTTTACTTTTCAAATCCAATTCTAGGGCGCGAGGATATTGAATCTCGCAATTCGCACTCGATAATAGGATGTCTGACGCTTTGCTCTCGGACATAATTATACCGCGCGCTTGTATATTTTCTTCTTTGTACTCTCTAAATTTGAATAAGTAAAATATAACTGATTATCAGTTAAATTCTACTAATTGCCATAGCGAAAACTGAGCTACTGATGATTATTTAATAGTTACTAATTCAATTAGTTAAATAAAAGTTACTTATTCATTCAGTTATCCGAAAGAATAGAGCCCGTCCGCGGAACTACTGATGGAACAGTAAGATTTCAATTGATGAAATCAGTTAATTTTAAAAGGTTATATTTCGCATACATCCTGGTCTGCGTTTAAATGAATTTAATTTTAAAATAAGATGCGAAAAATTCCAAAAACTCGACGTTTGCAGACGCTTTTCTTCCCCGAGTGTTTCGCGATCCACCTTCGACACTTTTACTGTGCTTGGCAGGACTCGTCTTTGGTGAGGATGGCTCACCACATTTGGGTGGAGCTCTGCTCAAACGATAATAATAATATTATCTTTAATGTATTTTTTCGGAGTATTTTGTTAGTTTTCAAAATCAAGAAACATTTTATTTTGATGAAGATTTTTTTTTAACTGTCACTTTCAATGTCAGAATAATAAATTTTTCTTATTTTGCACGATGGCGTGATTTAATTAAGTTATGTTCTATTAGTATTTTTATTACTATTTAGATTAGATTAGTCGTTTGGTTTTAAAATTTTAATGTTATGGTGTCAAATGTCGGGCAATTCTAATACTTTCTCAATCAGAAATGACGAAAATGTAATAAATGATTACAAATTTGTAATTCCTTTTCGGCCGAACAATTTTTGTTAAATCCTTTTTTTCGTAACTTTTGTCATTTGTCCACAAAAAGTACACGTAAGAAGTGATTATTAACGAAATTGCAGATCCTTTTTAGGATCACAATTTTTATTAATTCATATTTTTTCTTATCCTGCATAGTTGCACTAAAAAATGGCATTTTTGATTTTTTATTATTTTTTGTGCAATATAATTTTGAATTTTCGATTTTCTGAGCAAATCCAATAAAATTTTATAATAATCTTGTAGGACTTTTAAAAAACAATGTTTTGGATAACACAAAATTGATAGTTTACTCAAATCTAAATTTCTACTGACATATTAGATACCGCAATAAGTTTTTCTGAAGGGAGTATAAAAGTCTCTTTCTCAATACTGCCGCACAAACTAAAAAGATATATAAAGGATATTGCCACCTAGAGTTCTTCTCTTAAACTTGGCAATAAAAAAGTCGACCTAAGCGTCAATGTCACTTATGTATCTTTTTAGTTTTCGCGGCAGAATAACTCTATGAATCATGGTGTTAAACTTAAAATGATAGTATCCTAAATGAAAATAAATAAGTATATATAAGAGAACAAAATAAAAACGTTAAAGCAAAGCATAAAAGATTGATTATTATAAGGACATTAGGATCAAAATTAAAGCATTAAAAAATTGTATTAATTAAATGAATTTTTAAACGAATTTTAAAGTTGATTTTTACATGCTCATAATAATGAAAAGGTATTGATTTTATGTGATAACTGGCTATCGCGGATTTCTTCAAATCTCCACGTTTCGAGGCCCCCTGAATCCGAAAAACCGGGTTTATCATGATGTCTATTTGTCAGTCGTCGTCGTCGTTATCGTCTGTATACCGAATAAGTTTTGAAAGACTAGTCGGATTAGATTGTTGTTAATTATTTATTTTTATAATTTATTTTTATAAGATTATAATTTATATTCTTGAAAAATCAAGCATTCGAATTCTGATTGTAAATAAAAATAATGAAAAATAAAAAATTCCATTTTGCAATCAGTCTATGCGAGATAAGAACAAAGATTAATCAACAAAAATTGTGCACCTAAAAAACATCTACAAATTTGTTTTAAATCATTTTTTGATATGATGATTACTGTTTATTTTATTCGCAAAAACATTAAAAATAAAGAATTTAACTTTTGCATAAACGACACAGGCTACAAAAAGAAATAAATAGATCAAATTTATTCACATAAAAAAGAGCTAACAATTTCTTATTACTCATTTTTTGATGGATCGCGTACTTTTGACTTTAATCGTAAAAAATAAAATTAAAATAATTAAATTTTGAGAAAAATGAAACAAACCACGAAAAAAATAATTAGACAAAAGTTGATCATACAAAAAAGAGGTACAAATTTGTTATAAGCTCTTGTTATAAAAATTTACTAAAAACAAAAAAAATAACTTTTTGGAAAAAGAACACAAGTTACAATCACATTTTACTTAACAAAAATTTTCGCCTCAATTATAACTCCAAACTTTCCTCATACAGTCACCTCACTCTAGGTCTAGGATGCGTACTTTTAGTTTAAATCGTAAAAAAGGACATTTAAATAAACAAATCAAATTTCTGGAAAAACGAATCAAGTCGCAATAAAATGTTTAATAACAAAAAAAATTTTTACAGGATGCATAATTTTTTATTATAAAAACAAGACATTAAAAATACATATATTTTAATACCAATGGATATTATGAGTTGTAATATGTGTTATAAATTTATTGAAACACGAGTTGGTGTTTCTTTACATGGGCTTTAGGGTTCAGTAATAAAAAACTGTGTTTTTTAATCAGACATTTCGACTCACGTGGAAGTCCTCTTCCAGTGATTTATTTCTTAGCAATTGTGTAAGAAAATCATCACATCACTATTGCACTAATAGAATTCGTTGCCGAATGTTATTAACGAAAAATCGTTTTCCAACCTTGACAACAGCAACTAGTTACTGTATAAAAGATGTGTTTTACAAGAAAACTAAGGGAAATTAAATTAAATTTATCTGCAGTGTTCGGCAACGAATGTTATTAGTGCATTGACAATGTCATGATTTTCTTACACAATTCCTAAGAAATATACCCTTAGCGGCCCAGGTAAAGTAACACCAACTTATTTAATACCAGAGGGTGAGTAAAATTCCCCATTATAAATGAGAGTTTTGCCTTTTTATATATTTTTTCAATTAGATCATGAAATATACTTGTCCTAGAAAATTTACATTTTTCATTTCAAAACACTTTTCTCATATAATTTTTTAATTTATTCCAGAAAAGTAGAGATTTATTCACATTTTTAAGAAAGTTTTCGTAATTGATTTGTATTAGCAAAAAACTTGATGGCAGTTATATCTTGTTAATAAAGTAGTACCTACAGTTTCTAAATACTTTCGTAATGAAAATATTATGTTTTACCACATTATTTACCACATTACTTATCGCTCTGCAAAAATAGAGGACTTTTGAAACCAAGATTTTTTTGAAACTAGATAAAGCATAGAACCCAATTATTTTTTTAAGTACAGTGATTAATTAGTAACATCCAAACCGGTTGTAAAGTTTTCATGCAACTATTGTCTCAATTTGTACTTTTTATTTATTAAATTTAAAACCCTTTGAAGAACTCCCCCTTGACCTTCCATTCATATCTTTATTAGGCTATTATGAGAAGCATCAACCCTTGCCCCACAACACCTTTGGCCGCATTAAAAAGCGTTCCCGCATATTAGATTATAAAGATTAAACGAAGGGTAAAAGCTAAGCCCTTCACCCTTCGAATCACGTAATAATAGCTTCTCTCTCGATGTGTGTCAACCTGTTGAGCAAAGGGGAGTTTTAATTTTTTTACAAGTGTATATTTACCAGCTCGTATTGCCGCCTCTTCCACAATAGAAATCCACCTGTCGCATAAGGGGAGTTTTTTTAGTATCGGTATATTAGCCGTGGGGACCCGGAACTCGAGAGAAGGGTCGAGGTCGTCGCGTTTTTTCATGCTTTTTTTTATCTGCCAAAAAACTCCCCTTGCTGCGACTGCAAGTGCAACTACCTGCGTTGTTGAGCCGACCAGGCCCGTTTTCATCAATATGATCAAGAGATACGGTTTATTTCCGGAGAGGCTTTTGATTTTTGTTCAACACAGTCGACCCGGCTTAACCCTTTTCCTCTTAATTTTTTCTTGCATTTTTTGGACTTCTTTCCGAAAGTAAAGATCTTAGAATATAACAAAATCTCTGAAAAAAATCAACTAAAAAAATCGGGTTCTATAGCGGCAGAAAAGAGAAGAGTTTCATTATTTTTTATATCTTCTTCTAAGATTTGAATAACTTTTAATCCTTTTTTATATAAACAAAATAAAATTCATATTCTTAAATGTTTTTGATTGCATATGATTTATTCTAGACTTTTGAAGTATTCTTGAATTTTCTAGACAATTTCAAAATGTCCTAAAAATGTATTCTAACTCGTTCCTAAACTTTGATGTTTTTGAAGATTAAAATTCAAGTTTTGAAATTAAACTTTTTTCTGAATTCTTAGTTTAGAGTTCAAAATCTTCTAGGTTGAAGAAATTTCATATGTAAATCATGAAAACTACAGAATTGTTCATTGTAAACCTTATAACTTTCAGTTTTTAATTGAAAATTTTCAAAATCGAACTCTTGAATTTTAAATATTTAAAATTTGAAGTTATACATTTTTGAAGATTTACAAAAATGGAAAAATCTTTCATTTTAACGATTTGCACTTTAAAACTCTTCAATTTTAAAGACGTATAAATAAAAATTCTTCATTTGTGTTGATATTAACAAGTTCTCAATTCGAAAAGTACCAAATTGCTGAAATTTGAAATGTAAATCATAAAAACTCAACAATTTTAATGATTTGCAATTTAAAATTCTTAAATTTCAGATATTTGCAATTGAAGAATCTTCAATATTTAAAGTGCATAGTAGAAGATCGTGCAATTTGGAATGCCTTTTAGAAATAGTTAAATTATTAAGATTTAAGATTGAAATTTATTTAACTTCATAGAGTTGCAATTGTCAATTCCTAAATTGTGAATAGTAAAAATGACAGAGTTCATTTGTTTTTTGGAAATTCTTATAATTTGTTACATGTGTAAAATACGTTTTGTATATAAAAAAGGAACTTCAAGTTACTTGAATCAGTGACTGAAAATGTAAAAAGTTACTATTTTTACGAAGTAACTGTATCTGTAATTAGTTCTTTTTTAAAGAGCTTGCCCATTATACTACATCTAATTTTAAATAATTCTAAAGTCAGATAAAAATTATTCTTATGTCGATCTAGCATGATGAGAATTTAATATTTCAATTGAAATAATTTCCATTTAATTGCAATAACTTCAAGGGGAAGCAGAATTTTTAAAGGTGTCAAATTGAGGTATACTAATAGTGTCAAACTGGATGGTAGAGAAAAATCAAGAGAAAAAAGCACGCGAGAACTGATCGGAAACATAGGAGCTCAACGTGGACAAAGTGAATGAGTTAATAATTTTAAGCTTATTGCATTGTATAATATATAAATATAAATTGTTCTGGAGTTTTCATACCGTGGCGTACTTAACTTTTCTAGAATATTCTAAAGTTAAAGTATGCGAAGTAGTACAGAATCTTCTATTCTAAAATGTGTTTAAAATTTTACGGAATGTTCTATAAACTTCCATTGCTTTAAAATTATAAATAATTTTTTTTATTTCTCTCAAATATTTTTCTCTTATTATAAATAATTAAAATTTGCAGCAAAAATGTTCTAATAATATAAAATGTATCCGGAAATATAAATATACAATTTTACAGACAATCGGCTGATTTATTGCCTGGTATAGACTTAAGAAGTGTAAAAGTGTAATAGAAGATACCTGAGGGATATAATCTTAAAATCTCTAAGAGTCTACGTGAACAAGCTCAAACGAAAGAGGTGATTTTTTAAATGAGTTTTTTTTACTCAGTATCAGATGGATTAGGTAAATGTAATATCTCTCCAGACACAATAGATGGCCTTTAAAGGCCTAAGCCCTAGGACCTCAGGGCCAAACAAGTTTTAGTGACCCTAAAAAAGTGCGGCGGCGGACAATCCGGGATTGTGAATGCTCGCTTTGGTGAAAGAGCGCCGCAAAGAAAGGGTTCAAAAAGTTCAGGTACCTGGGCACTAATCTCACGCAGTTCGGCTACGTTTTTGCTCTGACCTTTTTTCTCGCGTGCCTCCTCACCTTTCTTAAATTTCTAAAACCTGCCCTGCATCTGCCAGAATTTGAGTAATTTTTTTCCTTTCTTCTTTTTTTGAAGTTTCCCTTTCACCTTTTTATTAAAATAAGAATTTCATACTGGAAATGGGATTGACATTTTTTCTGTCGTTGCGTGCTTGAAAAATTATTTAGGAAATTTATTGATATTTTGCAGTGTATAAATTATAAATAATGTTTTTCTTTTGCAATTAAATCATATTATTTGTTTACTTCAAATCATTAACAAAAAGGTAAAACTGTTCTATGATAATTGTTATATTAAGATGACAAAACCTATTATATACTAAAAAAGCACTTAACTTTGTCACAACTAAAGGATGTCATTTTTCCTGAGTTATAAGTAGGAACAGTTATGCAATATTCGTTATAATATTGTTACATAACCGAAGTATCACAGAAGTTCTGTAATATTTGTTACACTAATGTTTAGGGTTGATTTAATAACATGTATCAAGAGAATGGCTTGAACGAATATATAAAATAAACTTAGACTCGTTAACTTAAATTGAGTTTATCGGGGCGTGGGCCAGACAGATGCTCCTTTCCCCTTTTTTACGTCTATCTAGTCCATTATAATTTATATAACAATCACATTTTTTTCGAAAATTAAGAAAATAAATTAATCTTGGACTGCTTATTTTAAACGCAGAATTGATACATTTGATTAGTATCTAGTACGCATACAGTAATTTATTAAATTTTCTTATTTCATTCGCAGCAAACAAAAAAAAAACCCACCGCATCAAATAGGAAAAACAGCGTTTACAATTAAATTATTATTATTAATATGCTAATATGACTAAATAATTACGTTTCGTTTGGCAAGCTGCATAAAAAGCCGACATTTTATATTTATAGCTGATGCGGCGTATTTTTAGGATTCTTCAGTAAAAATCATCGCGGAGAATTGGAGACCCCTTGAAGGGTGGTTTATCCCCCATACACCCTCGCATTATGCCGCTTTTCCCTATATCGTCCCACCCCTTGCCAAATCACAAATCTGCTGCTGTTTCGGTCTCACTCCAGCTAGCATGGCTGCTGTGGTTGCCTCGCTTTGACCAGCCCAGAAAAAATAAGTCGAAAAATAGCATTCACGAGGGGAAATTTCCAGTTTTCTCCGAAAACAAAATATTTCACCCTTCCAATGTCGAGAAAGCGGTTCCGGTGCATCTGGAAAAATCTGGAGTTTATCCGACAATGCAGCGTTTTTGTACGCCAGAGAAATTTCAAACTACATTCTTGAAAATAAACTAATAGAAAGAATTTTTTTCGTTAATCCGCTGAACCTTCTTTTGAAATTGTTTACTGAACTAAAACTTTTTTTCATGTCTTTTTTATTATGATTTTTATTCTTCTCTCTCGACTTGGATGCATTATAGTTATCTGTGTACAGTTCAAAATGTTATAAACTTTTGGTCTGTAAACTTGAAAAAAACGATTAAAAATCGTTTTTCTGCTTTTAAAATTTATTTCATTATAGTGATTATGTATACTAGATCAGATTACAAACATATTTCAGAGTCTAGCTTTGTTATAATTTAAATATATTGCTTTAAAAAAAACATGTTAAAAGTAACATTTACTGACTTTCGCATTCTAAAGTCTATCTAAAAATACATGCAACCTATTTTAGCTTTAAGTTTAGGGAAAAAACAGCCATTTGTATCAAATTTTAATGATAAAAAAGGGGCGGATTTTATTATTGCGGAATTTTCCGCAATAATAAAGCCTAAACTTGAAACTAAGACACAAAAATCCATATTGCTATTATTAAATATAAAACTTCAATTCAAACCATTCTTTTCCAAAGCACGCTTATAGATATCTCCTCACAAATTTTTCCTAGAAAAAAATTTGGAACGTACAACAATTATTTAGTAAAAAACTTTTATTTTTGACCTAACCTTTCTTTCTTATCGCTTTTTACCATATTTATAAAATTGTGGCTTTTGAAAGCTTATTTTCTCTAGAGTGGTATTATCTAGCCTCTAGCAGCACTCAAAGTTTAAAAAAATACATTAATATACAATATTATTATATGTTTATTATTTTTATTGTTAAAATTATGATTTGCTGATTTTAGGCATGAAAAACATTTTGTCAAAAACTGGATGCTGCAAAGTTGTGTAGAATATTTTTTTTCGAAAAAATAAGCTTACCTTCAATAAAATCCAATAATTTTTTTTAATTTGGCAAGTAGCGATACCAAAAAAAAGCTCGGTCAAAAATAAAAGTTTCTCAATAAGTAATTTATGCATGTTTTACATTTTTTTCATGAAAAACAATCTTTTCTCGGCCCTTAAACAATACAATTAATAATAATATTGCAACTCTTTGAAGTATATATAAATACATTCGTTTTAATACTTTTTATAAAACCCGTTTGTTTTTAGCAGTTTACAGTATCGAATGGAATTTCAATTATGTGTTTGAAATTCGATAAAAAGCAAGGAAATTGGCGTCACAAAGTAAAGTAAAGTGTATTATAGTTATTAAACCGTGAGTCTAAAAATGAAAAAAATGTATAATTCCGAAAAATAAACTTATGTTTACTGCAGCAAAATGAACAAAGTTTGTAATTCAAACTTCTTTCAAATGAAATATAAATTTATTGTAATTAGATGAAACTTAGCTTCCCAGCGTTCATTCAGTAAAATATTAAAAACAGATCAATAATTATTATTAAAGCAATTTAAAATTGCTGAATAATAATAATAATTCATGTAAAAAAAACCTATTCACCGCGCGGGAATATTCTCGCGTGCGCCTCGCAAGTGTGAGGCCCCTGGGCCCCTACTCCATAAATTTCATTCAGTTAAAATTTGTATTAATTTCAATCAATAACTGAATTCATAGCTATGAAGCAGTGATGTGTTACTAATGAATCAGTAATACTTACTAATCTATCAATAAACATTGCTGAGATTACTGATTCATTGCTAAAATTCCGTTGCTGATTGAAAATAGTACAATGTTAAGTGATGCATGATCCAATTTTAGCGAGTAGAGCGCGCGTCTACCGAATCTCGTGCTTCGCTTTATGCGCTCAATAACGTATTTACCTCGCGATACGCGTTCTGTCTTTGTACTTTCCCAAAATTTTTCCATATAGACCTATTCAAATTAATGGGTAATCTTTATGCGTAGCTACACTGAAAAACATATATTATTACAACCATAATAAGCTCTGATATCGAAATACACGTATTTTGATTGTCTTGCTCGTATAATTATACAACTACGCGCCCTAACAACAAATGATTTATAACAAATTATTAGATCTTTTTTAGTTTCAAAACTTTTGTCGATTCATTTTTATTGTATCTCGTGTCGTTTCTTCAAAAATTTAATTTTTTTATTTGTAATATTCTTGTTTACGATTAAAAAAACTACGCGCCCTATAAAGAATGAATAATAACAAATTTGTACGATGAAAATAAAAAATATGCGTCTTATAAAAAAATGAATAATGAAAAATTTCTGGATGTTTTTCGGGTAAACAACTATTGATAGTCAGTTTTCACATATAACTAATACCTTCTCATTATGAAAATTTTCTTGACATCATAGAAGAAAGGCGTACGGGGGAAAACTCAATTTTTTTTTAAATTCCGTAAAATGTATTTAGTTCAGAATTCCGAAGCAATTAATATTATAAAAATTTTGCAATGTATAAAACTTTAATACAGCCCTTTAATGATTGATAAAACAAATTATTTTACCACGTTAATTATAAGTCATTTTTTAAAGGCCTTGAGGATCGTGTTAATATATTCTTCAATTCGAAAAATTTTGAAATTTATTTTGCCGGCAATCTGTATTCTGTTAAGCGGTTCTAAGAATTTTATTGTCAGTCGGTAAGATTGATTAACTTTTTTTGTTACTACATATGAACATTATATCTAGTATTATTTGTGGAAAAGAGACGGCTGCCATTAGTTATTGATTTAATCAATTATTTTTAACGAAACTGAGGTAATATTAGAAAACTCCAATTTTTGTTGAATTTTTTGTAAAAATGAAGGATGATGTTATATTTTCCTTGAATATCCATTGTTTTTTAGTGAAATTTACATTATATTATTTTTAATGATAAATTGTGATATTTATAATCAAAAAATAGTTCAATGTTATCTGTTTTCTATTCTTTCATTAACAGACAGTGGCTATTAGGAAAGGTTTAAAACCTGATTTTTCCAATGAAAATGTATGTGTAAATGTATATAATTATAATGTAAATATGTAATAAAAAATGACCGGTAATGAGGCTTTTGTCGCTTTTGCCTGTTTGAGGCGAATGTGGCGCCGCGATAGGGATTGAGAAGGTACTTTCTAAGCAAAAACTTTGCCGCGTGAAATGCATGGAGACGATGCCATACTTACCCGATTTCTATCTTACCGACATTTTTCCTCAATTATTAAGATGTGATATTTAGAAAATTATCGATTTTACCAGTTTTAGGTTCCCCACGATTTTTTCTTAGAATATTGAATATTTTGTCTTCAAAATTTGGGAAATGATAGGGAATATGCTAACGGACGGCCCTCCACATTTTTTTGGGGGTTAATTCAAGAAAAATCTATTTCCCCTCCCCCACCACCATTGAACATTTACATGTTAAAAAAAAAGGCTAAGGTTGGTGACCCTCCTTTTTTGTATTCAATCTTTCCGAAAAACAAGACTTGATTTGAAAATAAT
>JAAAKG020133587.1:0-14123 GCA_010014905.2 Druon quercuslanigerum | reverse complement strand
AATTTGTTTTTAATGAATTAAATCAATTTTTTAACTTTTACAGATTATCAGCCATGCATGTGGAAAATTCATATGTTTGGGTTTAAAAGTCAACTGGGTTTTAAACTATACGACTTTTAAGCTGAAAACTTTTGTTAAAAATTCGTCTTTTTGGGTTTAACCTTAGCTCATTTAATCAAAAATATTATGTGAATGAAAGGTATTTTTAAAAGAATTTCTTTTCGTCAGAAATCACCCTACTTCCCTTACTTTGAGAATATTTTGCGCTAAGAATTCTAAAAGTATTACAAGATTAGAATTCTGGTCTTTAAATATTAATGACAGAGAAATGTCAAGGAATTCGGAAAATTACGTTCTTTGGACACCCTGGATAATGGAAAAATTATTTGGTCTTCTTTAAAAATGATGTCGGAGTTAAATTTTAATTCTGAATTTTTTCTTAATTTAATTTGTTATATCAGTGATTCCTCACAAAAATATGGAAATAATAGGGAAATAAATTCTTTTTTAATCAAATTAAAAGAGTTATTCCTAAAATTTCAAATCGAAATATATTTAATTTTCACTCGAAAAAAAATGAATGTTCTACCAAAAGAGATGTTTTTTTTGTAATTGAGTTTGTATGCTAAAAAATCGAATGTTTAGAAACCATTTGACTTTTAAACCCAAAAACATTAATTTTAACAAAATAGTTCGAACCAGATAGATGAGTTTTTCGGGAAACAATTGATAATTGTCAACAAAGACAGATGAGTGTTCTAGGGAAAAGATTAATAATCTACAAAACGAGATTAATACAATTAAAATAAAATATATAATTTTAAACAGTTGGATTTTAGATTAAATAATTAATTAAGGAAATCTTTAAAAAAAGGGAGAATAGAGGAAATAGTGGATATTATTTTAAACTCTATTCCAACGTCAAAACTATTTTTGAGAAATTAATCAAATCTCTTGAAATTCCTTAAAAATGAAAATAAATGAATTGTTTACGGATATAATCTTCCAAAAAGAACGATTAACGAAATTTCAATTTTAAAATGTGATTGTGCTGCCCCCAAGGAAGATTCATTTCTGAAAAGGAAGCTGCTATTCCTCCTTTATTATTTCAAATATGTCCGGAGTCTTTTCTGCCACCATTCATATTCATTTTGATTAAGAAAACGATATGAAGACGGTTTTTCATTGAGATCAAAAAATACTATTAAAGTAAAAATGTATAATTATTTTTAGAATATTAAGTAAGATAAAATTAAAAGAAAAAACGTGATTGCTTCCCTTATATAATATTAAAATGAAAAATCTAATTATATTTAGAAATAGAGGTTTTTTCTTCGTAATATGTATGTTATTCGATATTACGTTTATTTCGTAATAGTCAGGAGCGTAGTATTTCATGCTATATATAGAATATATATGTACATAAAAGAGCCAAATTATATTGCTCAGCCAACACAACATATCCAACCATCGATCCGCTTCCAGTTTCCAGGGCAGAGACTCTTCCTCTCCTTTAGGAATCCCAAAACGTTAAAAATGTTGTTTTACCTACATTTTATAGTTTAGTTTTAATTTAAATTTTCGCTTAAATTTAGCAATCTTTAGAGCGGTTAAATTTAAAAGTGAATAGACTTTTAAAAATCTGATGCAATTATTACTTTAATGAACTCATCTGAAAATGGCTTCAATCAGTTAATAAAGTAACAAAACTCCAAATTAAAAATTACCAGAGGCCAAGTCATTAAAAAGTTAATTTTACTCAAATTCATTTTTATCTATAAAAATCTTATAGTTTAATATTAATCTTTCATTTTTACACGAATTTAGGAAACTTGAAGGCTCTCCAATCACTTTAAAAAATATGATGCAACCGTTACATACTTTAATGATTTTATTTCCTAATAATAATAGAAAATGTTTGATCTATCTTCTATTCTTTTAGTTTTAATATGCCGCTTTATGAATAATAATTAAAAAGTCAATTTTACTCAAAGTCGCTTATATCAATATACAAACTTTATTCGTTACTTTAATATAATTTCTAATCAATATTTCCATTCTAGCAAAATCCTATAGTTCAATGTTAATCTTTTATTTTTACACAGAAAATTTGAAAATTTAGGAAATTTGAAAGTTTTACATTATACTGATCACTTTAAAAAATATGACGCAATTATTACATACGTTAATGAAGTTATTTCCTGAAACTGAATTCAATCAATTAAATCAGAAACTAAAGAAATATTTAATAAAAATTATTAATCTTGAAAACCTTACTGTTTAAAAAATAAAAATTTTTAGTTCTACCTTTATAATCTTTTAGTTTTAGTAAACCGATTTGTAAATAATAATTAAAAAGAAAAAGTAAATTTTATTACACATTCTCGCATATCAAATATACGAAATATAAAGATTATTCGCTACTTTATTATAATATTCTAGTAAATACTTCTATTTTAGGAACATTTTATAGTTTATAAATTACATTACACTAATCACTTAAAAGAATATGATGAAATTATTACTTACTTTAATTAACGAATCTCCTAAAAACCAGAGCTTATTTAATTACAAATAAGATAAAGTTTCAGATCTGCCTTCTATCATTTTACTTTTAATTAACCGTTTTGTAAATATTACATAATCATTCAAAAATACATTTTATTAAATATATATATAACACAAATTTAGGAAACTTTAAAGATCTACATTATATTGATCGCTCAAAAAAATTTCAGGTAATTATAGTTACTGTAATTGTAACCAGTTCCTTTTTTTACTGAAGATATCATGGTAACGAAGTATTTTTGTTTAGATCTGGAAATCGTTTTTTACAATTGTTCATACAATTGAATATAATTTTCTGTTAATTATTGTAAAAAAGAAGGATCTACATTTCTGACTAGTCATGTTCGATATAAAAAACCGATTTGATTTTCTTAGATAATTATTTTTTTTAAATCAAAATTACTCCTTCTTTGTGGAAGAAAAATGGAGGCAAAAGTCTAAAAATTTGACGCACGCCTCTAATCAGAAGCTAAAAAATAATTCTTAATAAAAAAAAAAGGAAACTGAAATAACTTATTTTATCAGAAATCAAACAACATTGTGGATCCAAGTTTAGTAAATTCTTTGTCAATTATCATTAAAAAGTAAATTTTATTAAAATTATCTAATATCAATATAAGAAATACAAACTTTATTCCCTACTTTTAGATAACTTCTAGTATCTAGTGAATACAAGGAGCGTTGATTAAAAAAATATAAATAATCGATTGCAATGAGTGGAAAAAGGTAGTGAGATTCGGATTTATGGGAAAAGGACAGTATTTTATTTTTTTTCCTTACAAGAGGGAAACTGGGAAGGTGAGATGTAGTGTTACTGGTCCTAGAATGAAAGCGTGGTCTAGATTCTAGAATTGTAGAGTCGATTCTACTTGGAAGTTGGCACATGATGGGTCGCTTTTGCTCTATCGACAAATATCAAGTTGCGCGTTCTCGAATGCGCATACACCTTTTTCCTTTTCACTTTTCTTTCTAGCCTCTTTTTTCCAGGTCCAGGTAGATTTGGGGCACTGATTTTCATTGTGGGCCTTATGAATTTACTGCTCGCCAGCTGCGTCCGCTAATTCGTCGCACTTGTCCGACAAATCGTCCTAAAAGAGCAAATTCAATGATTTTATCAAAAAGTCTCCCGAAAAAATCATTTTCAAACATTCTCAGGATAAAAAAAAAGCAGTATTTTTTAATAAGATTCTTTTAACTGTTTTGAAAAACTCTTAATACATACATTTCTATATAGAAATATAAAATGATCACAGACTCCTCCAACATCCAAAAAGACTTTATTAGATATATAAAAAACAAAAATGTTGCTCTAACTCTATATCAGACAAATTAATTAGAGAGAATAGGATGATTTTTCAACAATAGGGGAACAAATGTTAATTTAATTAATTTAATAAATATTAAAAAGATTAATTTTATATTGAAAGAGATGAATAAAAACAAAAAACAAGTTTTTAAGCTAAAAAGTTGAATTTTTTGGAAAGAATTTTATTTTTAAGCCCACAAAGATGCAATTTCAACCAAAAGTTAATTTTCAACTAAGAAAGATGCATTTTCGACCGAATACTTGAATTTTAAACTAAAATCATTATTTTTCAAACAAGCAGTTAAATTTACGATGCAATAGATAAAATTTTAAAGAAAAGAGATGAGTTTTATATAAAAAAGTTTAATTTTTAATTAAGAAAATAGTTTTTAGTGAAGAAAGAAAAAAATTAACAAAATTGTTGAGTTTTCTAGAGAAGAGGATGAACTTTATACAAAACAGTTAAATTTTCAACCCAAAAATATAAATTTTCAACAAAAAAATTAATTTTTTATCTAACCATTCAACCTTTAACCGAATGATTGAATTGTCTATAAAACTACTGAATCTCCAAGCAAAAAGAATGAATATTCTAGAAGACAGTTGAATTTTTAACAAAATAATTAGAATTTTCAACAAAGAAGTTAATTTTCAACCAAATAGTTAAATTCTGAACTGAATAGTTGTATATTTAAATTTGCAGCGAAAATAGATTTTTCAGTTTCAAATTATTGTGGAATTTTCAAGCCAAAAACGTGAATTTTTGTAGATAGCAGTTAAATTCTTAACAGGTAAATATGAATTTTCAACAAAAAGAAGTTCATTTTCAATCAAATAATTTAATTAAATTTGCAACGAAGAAAGATTTTTGAATAAAGTGAGAAAAAAAACTCAAACAAATTGTGGTATTCCCAAGACAAAAAGGTGAATTTTTGCACTAAAAAGTTAAATTATTAACAAAAAATATGAATTTTTAACAAGTTAATTAAACTTTCAATTATGAGATTAATTCCTAACGATAACAACATTAGTAGACTTTTCAATGAAAAATTTTAAATCCAGAAGCATTAATTTTCTATCAAAAAGGACAAATATTCAACAAAACAGTTAAATTTTCGATGAAAAGGATGAATTTTCTACCCAAAAGTTTTATTTGCATACAATAAACATTACATTTCTACTCAGAGATTAATTTGTGAACCAAAAAGATTACTTATCAACCAAATAGTTGAATTTTCTACCAAGTATGATTTATGTGTCCTGAAAGAAAAAATTTCAACCACCTTGTTGAATTTTTAAGCGAAAAAGACGAATTTTCTACAAAACACTTAAATTTGTAACCCGGAAATAGGAAATTTTCAAGAAAAAGGATCATTTTGAATTAAAAAGTTAATTTTTTCTTCCAAAATAGTAGTTAAATTTTCAATTTAAAAAGATGAATTTTCAATCGAACAATTTGAATTCTCAACCAAAAAGGATGACTGATTAAAAAAAATTATTATTCTATTTTAAATCAAATAATAAAACTTTTAACTCTGTATTACAAAGAATTGACGTACAACAAAAAATAGTTTTAGATTTTCTTATAGGGTTCCATCAATTCAATTCGAGTTTAAGCGGGAAAACCCGAAAAGGGGAAATTTTTTATACAAAATAGGAAAAAATATTAATTTAAAGAAAGGGAAATTATAGGGGAAAGACTGTGCAGTGTCCTTTTTCTCATGAAAATAGAGGATTCTTGAAACGTAAGGAATTTATAAAAAAATTTAAATTGTCGCATTGAGCTGGAGCAACATTGCTCTTTGTTAACTTCCTAGCTTGTAATGAATTCGCAAATGAATAAAATAATTATTTTAAGAACTTACCTCATCTATTTGCAGACACTTTCCCCACTCGGTGAGACTGATCTTATGGTCGTCATTTACGTCACATGAATCAAGGAAAGGAGCGATACAATGTTCAAGAGCCATCAGCGGTGCCCTGATGGGGAAAAGTTCGTGTCTGGAAACAGTTCTATCATGAGGATGTCCATCGAGATCGCACCACTTCCATATCGCAGCATTTGACCAACGAAGAGTGTGATTAGTTTCGGCTTCTCTTTGCATTTTCAAGTAGTGCATGGGAAGTTCCTGACGGTCAGCCAAATCCCTCATTATGTTGAAAAGCCAATCGCGCATTCGTCTGGGAAAGTCGAGCATATCTTCTTCTTTGCAAGCCTACCGAAAGGGAAAAAAATTTCAATCATCAAAACATCATCAAACATAAATCAGGGTTGCTACAGGATAGGGAATTCTGAAAATTCAAGGAAAGTCAAGGAAAACCTGAAAAATAATTTTGGATAAACCGACAATTGTGTTGAAAACACATTTTTTTAGACGAAGACTCAACTGCTTTGTTGCAAATTTGTCTTTTTGGGTTGTCACTTAAACTAATTCAGTTAAGAATTGAACTATTTGTTAAAAAATCATACTTTTGGTTTGAAAGTTCAACGCTAGCTAGAAACTTCGTCTTTTCATCATGAAAATTCAAAATCTTGTACAGTTTTTTTTGTATTGACTAAAAAGTCTTTCTTGGTTAAAAATGCAACTCTTGTTAAAAGTTCTTTTTTTTATGATGATTCATCATTTTAGTTCAGAAACCTTTTTATTTGGTTAAAAAAACTTTTTTTTTGTTAAAATTAAAATTTTTAACTGAAAATTTTACTGTTCGATGTTTGATTTAAGATTTATCTTCTTTATTAAAAATTCAACTATTAAGATGATAGTTCATGTGTTTTATTAAAAATTCTAATTTTGTGGTAGACTATTAATTTTCTTGATGCAAAACTCATCTTCTTGGTCGAAAATTCATTTCTTTGTTTGAAAATTTAAATATTTTGTGAAAAATTTGTTTATTTTGTTGTTAACGTTTAACTTTTTGATTGCGAATCTAATTACTCTATTTTGGGTTAAAAATATGTATTTGCTAGTTGAATATTCAAGTATTTTATTAAAAATATATATTGTCGCGTAGAAAATTATTCATCTTATTTGTTGAAAATTTAACTAATTTGCTGAAATTATTTTGTTAAAAATCCATGTATTTTGTTAAAAATTCATCCTTTGTGGTAAAATATAAATCTTCTTGGTGATAAATTAATCAGCTTTATTACAATTTTATTTCTTTAATTGAATTTTTTTGTTAAAAAATAATTTTAAATATCTTTTTTACTCGAAAGTTTGACTTTTTGGAAGAGTTTGTTAAATTGAAAATTCAACTAGCAACTATAGCTAACAAAGTGTTTTTTTAATTAATTCTTTGGTAGATAATTCGCTTTTTTGTTATTAAAAATTATCTTTTTAACTGAAAATTTAACTATTCAATTTTTGGTTGAAAATTTAAATTTTATAATATCTGGCTGCAGACGAAATGACCGTTTTTTTATTTAAGATATATTATATTACTGCTTACTGGTTAAAAATTAAAAATGTATCTTTAGAGGTTAAAAATTTAATTATTTTCTTAAAATTATTATTTTTTGGTGCAATTCAACTGTTTAAATAAAAATTAAAATATTTGTTTGTTTAAAATACCGACTTTAACACTTTTCGTTGAAAATTTGCGGAAAAAATTTGAAAAATTTGCATCACTTTTGCGGAAAAATGAAGTATATTGAAAATTTTTTTCTTTGTTTGAAATAGTTTGAACTTAAAATTTAATTATTGCATTATCGATTCTAAAATTTATATTATAGAGTTGAAAAATAAACTCTTTGGTTAAAAATGCATGTATTTTGTTAAAAATTCGCCTTTTGTTCTAAATTTTTAATCTTGTTTGTGAGAAATTGATATTTTTTAAAGTCATTTATTTAGTTGAAAATTTTTGTTGTTAAAAATTGAGTTTTTAACCGAAATTTTAAATATTCTATTTTTTGTTGCAAATTGATCTGTTTTAGTTAAAAATTTGAAAGAATTTTTGTGATTTAAAGTTCAACTAGGAAATAATTAAAAAAAGGGTTTTTTTAAATGAACTCCTTGGTAGATAATTCGCCTTTTTTTGTTAAAAATTATATCTTTATAACTGAAAATTTAACTATTTAATTTTTGGTTGAAAATGTATTTTTTATATTATTTGTCTGCAGATGAAATTACCGTTTTTTGATTTTAGATATATTATATTACTGGTTAAAAATTGAAAATGCATTTATTTTGGTAGTTTTTTTTTTGGGTTAAAAATTAACTTTTTTGGTAGAAAATGGATGTTTTTTACTATAAAATGAAACACTTTAATTGAAAATAAACTGTTATTCTTAAAAACTCAAATTTTCGGGTAGAAAACTCAATTTTCTTGTACAAAATTTGTATTTTTGGCTTTAACTTTAACTGAAAAATCTTTTATGGTCAAAACTGTTTTTTAATTAAAATCAAAATATTTGTTTGAAATATCAACCTTAACGCTTTTCTCATTGAGAATTCGTTTCTTTGGTTGAAGATTCATCTCTTTTTTTGAAATTTTCGTTTTTTATTTAAAGGGGTTTTTAACTTAAAATTTAATTATTGCATTTTTTATTCTAAAATTTATCTTATAGAGTTAAAAATTAAACTATATGGTTGAAAATTCGCCTTTCTGTTAGAAAATTCATCTTCTTGGTTGGAAATTTAACAATTGCGTTGAAAATTAGTTTTTTTGTTTAAAACAATTTTGCTAACTTAATTTGTTTTCAATTGAAACTCTTTTTTTCAATTCGTCTTCCTTGGTAGAAAGCTAATATTCTTGGTTGAAAACCAATCTTTTTGGTTTAAAATTGTGATGAAATTGTTTTCTTTTTTAGGAACTAAATTAAAATTGAATCTTACGTCTTACTTAATTCGTGCAGACTATATAAACGACTATTGTCACTAAAAGACTTAAAAATAAATATAAAAACAAACTTTTTTTGCATTAACAATATTGATATCCTATAGGTGTAAGGTTGTTTTTAAAAATGAAAGAGAAATGTATAATGGTCAGGAAATATAAAAAATTGGTTATCATACTCGAAGTATGTGAGAGAGTATGTTATTTCAATTAAAGACTTCAAATAATTATTTAGATAATAATAATTTTCTAAAAAAACTGGGATTGTATGCATAAAAGAGGTAACCCTTTAATTGTTTTTCTGACGGATTTATAAGAAAGTAAAGATCAAGTTCAGGGAAAAATCCAGGAATGTCCGGGAATTTTGAATAAGGGATTTTGTAGCAAGCCTGTAAATAAAAATTGCCTCGTGAATGTTTTGGGGAAAACTTACAGGCATTTGACGACATTCACCGTAGTATTCGATGTGAATGTGTTGGTAATCAGGACCCCTGCATCGGGAATCTCCAGTGTCACAGAAGCACCGAGTTTGGTAGACTTCGCAGTCGCTGCCAAAGGTTTCGTTGTAATTGGTGCAAACTTTGCGTCTGGGATCGATTTCTGTATCACATTGCTCTATGCAGAGGCATTCGGCTGTTCCTTCTTCGGAAACCTAAAAAAAGCAAGATCCAAAACAAATAATCAAAGTCTCCTGCATTTTTTGTATGCTGATTGGTAATTTATTTTGAGTTTTGGAAATTTAGAGTCAAAGTTGTAGAGTGTAGAGGAAACAAACTTTGCAAACTCGTCCAGCGCCGCAATGTTTATCGAAACAAGGGTCGTTTAAAAGGGGCATCGGTCTTATTTTCTCATCATCTTCATTGGCCATGGCACTTTCAATCTCCTCGGACAATTCATCAGCTTCCAGCATATTTATATTTTCATCTTGGAGAGTTGGCTCTGCTGTCGTTGTCTTGCGACGGCTTTTTCGCCTCCGCTAGAATAAAAAATAAAATTGAGTTCGAAATGTAAATTTGGCAGCTAATTTCTAAATCGTTTTATTTTTAATAGCAAAGAATTGAAATGATTCAAAATTTAAATTGCGTTCTACAGGATTGCTACAAAAATCCAAAAACGGAAATTCCCTCATTTTTCAGACCTGAATTATATTACATTTAATGTGATTTAATACGATAGAAATTGTCGACTTTACTAAAATTCGGCTTAAATTACTCGATTAACTCGATTTCTGTTAAATTCATTACAAAAGTATTGAATTTTCTGTAATTCTGTTAAAAACGCCAGAATTTCATTACATTCAGCAGTTCGATAGAAACTTGCCGAATTTATTAGAATTCTACTAAAAAAGCAAGAATCCCTTCAAGTTTAATAGAATCTTGTTGAATTTTGTAATTAGCTCGATTTCTGTTAAATGCACTATTTAATTTTGTACAATTCTGTTAAAATCACAAGAATTCTGTCACATATGATAGCATTTTTATCAATCAACTAGAATTATTCTTCTTAACTAACCCTAATGCAGTAGAAATATGTTCAATTCGACAGAAATTTGTCGAACTTACTAAAATTCGGCTAAAATCACAAGAATTCTTTCAAGTTTCGTACAATTTTGTTACATTTTTAATTAACTAGATTTCTGTTAACTTAACTACAATAGAATTGCACTTTCTGTAATTATGTTAAAAATACAAGAATTTCATTACAATTAGTACAAATTTTTGAATTTCACTACAATATTTTTTTTAACTAACTAAAGTTCAGTTAAATTCAGTAGAAATGTGTTCACAATTAGATAGAAATTTGTCGAATTTATTAGAATTCTACTAAAATTGCAAGAATTCTTTTAATTTTAATAGAATGTTTTTGAGTTTTTAATTAACTCGATTTATGTTAAATGCACAATTTACAAGTTACATTTGGTAGAATTCTAATAAGTTAACTAGAAAAATTCTTTTAATTTACACCAATTCTGTTGAATATACTAGAAATATGTGAAATTTGATAAAAACTGACTAAATTTACTAAGATTCTACTAAAATTCTCAGAACTCTCTTAAATTTAATAGCGTTTTATTACCTTTTTTTAATTAACTAGATTTCTGTTAAATGCACTATAATTATATAGAAGTTTCTATGATTCCGTAAAAATCAGAAGAATTTTATTATATTAATTATAATTTTGTTAAATTAACCAGAATTATTCTTTTTAATTAATCATTGCTCTGTTAAATTCTCTACAAATCTAGTTTATTCAAAAATTTAACAAATTTCTGTTAAATTTAAAACAATTCTTTGGGTTTTCAGCAAAATTCTAGTAAAATTCTATCAAACATAACAAAAATTTGGTTAATCAAAAAGAATATTCTAGTAAATTTAATAGAAATGTAACTAATTTAAAAATTGAACAAAATTATATTAAATTTAAAAAAAATCTGTCAGTACAGAACTTGTAGATAACCAGAAAAATGGGAATTTAACTATTTAAAAATGAAATAAAAATAAATTTTCAAGCCGAATTATTGCTGAATTGAGGTCAGAAAAGTTGTCTGAAAAAAGTTATCCATATTCGATAAAATAGATGTGGTAGTACACAATCTAAAAGATTTGAAAATAACATAATATTCGAACAGGCTCGGCTGTAGATTAAGACAAAAAATTCCATTTTCAATTAAAATACAATAAAATAGAAACATAATTCCGAGATATTAATCATCTAAATACGGTACAACAAATTTTGATGTTTAAAGTTTAGCCAATTACGAGAAAGTGGAAAGAAAATTTCATGGGGTTTCTAAATCAACTTAGCGATTCAAAATCGAATTTTCAATTTTTTGCAAAAAGAAAAACTAACTCCCGAAATTTGTTTGATCAAAAATAATTATTTTGTTACGATCAAATAAAAACTGAAGGAAACCATGTCACGCAGTATTACTTAAATTTATTTCCTAAAAATCCGAAAAAAAATACATTTTTTTTTTCTTTACGAGATAATAATTTTAAAAAATATCCATGTGAAAGGTTGAAAAAAATTATTACTACGTTAAAATTTTAACGAAATATTAACAAAAATTTTATAAAAATTTCTTTATCTGAAATAGGCAGAATAAACGCCCTTTCCTGCTCGCGGAGCGGCAGTAAAATAACACTTTATTGTAATGCTACGCGCGGCATGTAAAGTAACAGTAAGGAGGATGAAGTGAGTGAGATTTTAAAAAAAAAAAGTGAAAGAAAAGAGTGTGAAGAATTTATTTTGCAATTACTTCAAACTATTAAGTGAATTTTTGTCTAGGTACACAATCTACTCTTTCAAATTGTTGTATAAAAAAAATAAGATTTCGTGAAAGTCCTTTCACCTACTACCAGCCTTCAATTTTAATTAACTTATCAAAAAATTTTATATGGAATGTAACAGAATTCTTCTGATTTTACCAGAATTCTAGAAAATTTAATACAATTGTAGTGAATTCAACCAAACTTAATCAAAATTTATTAAATGTAACAGAATTCTTGTTGTCAATATTATGTATTATTGAACCAATTATTATTATTATTGCGGTATTTTGATTGATTAAATTATTTATAAATACAAAAGCTACTGAAAAATAAGTAAATGTCAAAAAGTAAAATAATTATGAGTAAAAAAAATAAAATTATCTGAATTCGGGAAATTTAAAAAAAATTCTTGACTTTCCCTCATCGTTTTTAATTCCCTGATTTCCCTGACTGTGAGGAATTTCTTGACCTGTAGCAACTCTGTACTGGTTTTAATCGATTAAAAATTAAGTTTTCTTTAATTTAGTTTCTGTTTATTGACTCTGGGTTCCTATCAATCATTTTTTAAATAATTTAATTTGATTTTTCACCTCTGCAGAGACATCGATGACCAGAAGAGCGACGAGAAGGCCAATAACGACCAATTGGTACTTCGACCGCATCGTTATCACTGGAACAGAAAATGGACCGATATTAATTGCTGGAACAGGATATCTGTAGATATCTACATGCACTTTTCTGCCCACTTCCGCGTAGTTAACAAATTAATATATTAGGTGTATATTGCAATTTAACGAGACTCAGTTCTCATTCGAGACAATACTAACGAGGACAGTCATCAATATTATTATTATTTCGTTCCAAATATATGTACGGCCGTAAATTGGCTTTCCTCTATCATTATTAAAATCACTCTATACAGACAATTCGACATTCTAACTAAGTCTTTAGGGTCATCTCGAGAAGCGATAAATCTTAACACCATTTAATGGAAGCAACGAGATGATAACCCAATTCTAAAGAAAAACATTACGCAAGACAAAAATGGAAAAAGCAAAATTTATTATTTAGAACTTTTTAAATTATATGTGTATCTTTTAAATATTAAGGATCTACGTACTTTCAATCTGAAAAGTCGACAATTTGTAAAACGATTTATAAAATCATGAAAAATAGACCTTTATCATTAATTTGTGCACATCTTGGCAGATGTTTCTAAGCGTACGTCAGAAAAAAATAATTCAGTTTAAAAAAGTTTATTTAACAGCAGTTACTTAGATTTATAATTTTTTATTTCTTTTTAGGGAAAAGTTACACTTCTTATTTCATCCGAATGATGGTCTATCAGAAAAAAATTCAAGAGTAGCAAACATTGAGAAATAGATAAGCATTCATAAGCATTCAATTATTATTCAAGAAAATAAGAAAATTATGGAAATAAAAATTTTAAGAGTACGCAGTTTTCTTATATGTAAAAATAATTCAGATATCAATGAATTCAAAATTAGGTATAATTTATTATATGATCCTAATGAATGCTACTTTTTTACATATTTTTTTCGATTTCAAAAATTTTGTTTCTATAACTAAAACCAACATACTTTTCTCTGATACGACATTATACGTATTTCATTACATATTTTAAAAGTATAACAAATTAATAAAAATTCCTATTTTTAGTTAACAGTTAATTTTTATTAGTTTGGTAAAGTCATTCTTTTTAGTTGAAAATTAACCTGTTCTGTTGAAAATGTAACTATTATGGTATAAGTAAATTAAAATATTTAGTTGACATTCAACCATTTTTAAGGAAAATGAACTTTTTTCTGAAAATGCATATTTTGGGGTTAACATTTAAATTTTTTATAGAAAATCGATCTTTCTGGCTTGAAAATTCAATAATTTGGTAGAAAATTAAATTACTCGGTTGAAAATTAAAATCTTGTTGGTTGAAACATCAGCTATTATTTTTTTCGTTAAAAAATCAACATTTTTGGTTGAAACTTCAACGACTTTGTTACAAGTTACACGTTTTTGTTAAAAATTTGTTGTTGTTGAACATTTATTTCTTTTTACATTCTCATCATTTATGATTGAGAAAGTATTAGAATTGTCGGAAATTTGACACCACCATGTTTCAA
>JAAAKG020133586.1:0-14124 GCA_010014905.2 Druon quercuslanigerum | reverse complement strand
TTCTGTCACTATTAAAAATATGTCAGCAAAGAGTCTTTTGCAAGACATTTTGCATTGATTCCACAAAAAAATCAGAGGTATTCATGAAAAAATGGTCAAAATGTGCGTCTGTTTATAAAAATTGTTTAAATAATTGGCAATTATTATCTATTTATAAATTATTGTAAGCGCACATCATTATCTGTGATACTTTGTACAAAATCTATGGGCTAAAATTAGCTATCATTGCGAATCACGAAAAAATGACTTTTGTGAATTAATTTGTTTATAACATTATTACCAATTTTTGTAGTTTAGCAACAAAAAGTTGTAAATTTGTTGTTAAATAAAAAAATTTCTTTAAGTCGAATTAAAATATCCGCAGTTACTTGTTATAACTGGAAGCCTTACGGTCATTTAAAAAAAACATCGAAATCCGTTAAGAATTGCACGGTCGGTCGATTTTTGTCCAAACGCACAGTGGTGGGAAATGCAGTTTTTTCGTTGAAAAATGTCCAAAGCCTTTAATTTTGGTCCCATTTTTTTTTTAAATTAAAGTTCATTAAATTCTTAAGAACTTGACTCTCTGAACTTTTGTCTCTTCTACTTGTTTATAATGCATTTTTTCACTCAAAGTATGGAAAAACTGAAAATTTTTACAAAGCAATTTTTATGCTTTAATAAATCATTAAGTAAACTTGATATTGTCTTAAATGATTGTTTAGGGACTCATAGAATACAAATAATTTGCTCATTAATCC
Source organism: Druon quercuslanigerum (assembly GCA_010014905.2). Classification (NCBI taxonomy): domain Eukaryota; kingdom Metazoa; phylum Arthropoda; class Insecta; order Hymenoptera; family Cynipidae; genus Druon; species Druon quercuslanigerum. The sequence continues at coordinate 13,384 of JAAAKG020133586.1, read as the reverse complement.
ATTTATTTGTTAGAAACAAATTTTATGAAGAAATAAGCAAATAGTCTTATTATCGGTAAAAGAAATTTCTGTTTACTAGAAGTGCTTCCTATTAATGTAGGAACAATATATAATTACAAAAAAATTTTAAAGTTTATAATAACCATAGCTATAAACAATTCCTATGGCTAAATATTAAAATTTCAAATTTTTTCAAATTATAATTTCCTTCAATCGCTATGATTTAATTTGTTTTTATCCTTTTCCGGTTGTAAATTGCTTTAATTAAATTCTCTTTTTGAATACTGCGCCAAATCTTCCACACCTCCATTGGAATTAGAAATAAAAAAATCGGATAGGGTCTTTCTGAGAACATTTATTGCATCAATTTTGTCTTAATAGAACACTAATTATTGGACAAATATTAAACCTAACAAATTTTTTTACAGTTGCTTAAAATTATTTAGTACTTGTATCTATTATTAACTCAAAATCCCAGAATTAGAAAACGAAACAAAGAAAGAAAACAAACATAATGTAAACAAGTAAAAATTATTAAAACAAAACATAACTCTGAATATTATGGTTACGGAAAAGAATTCTATTTCCAAATTATTCATTTGAAGGAACCAGATTTTTTCTACGTGAAATAGACAAAATTTGGAATTTGTTTATTTAAATTGTTTATAAAAATATAAGTTGTTACTCTAGTGCCAGGTAACAATAGTTTCCTTTCTTTGAGTCTTGAAGCGCAAAACTAAGCTTTATCTTTTGGAAGATCAAGGTCACGTATAAAATCGTCTAATCCGTCTTGGTCCAAAAATTTAGGACTTTCATCATCTGATTCTTCCCAAGAAGAATCTTCAGTTGCATTAGGATCGTCAGTATCCATTAATGCGTGAGTTGATCGGCCACTTTTGTTTTCAGAGTGATTTCTAATACCAATCTTGGCTGGTGTAACACTTTTTACATCAGGGTAAACGATCTTCTCCAAATGCTTTTTAGAAAAACCTCCTGTTATGCATAAGCAAAAGTAACAAGCAGTTTCATGATCGTTGGGCTCACGCTAAACAGGTGGTTGAATAACAGTCTGCGTCTTGGTACTTTCATCTTCCCCATTTGACAAATTTAATCTACAAGCATAACAAATAGAGGTTGGTACCCACGGTTTATCGAAATTTTTCATTGAAGTCCCATAACAGTTAAAGCATGACGTTTATTATCGAATCATTAATTGATTGACGGTATTTCTTCGTTTCATACTTTCCACAAACGTGACAAAACGTATTAACTTTATTAGCGCAAGGACTTCTTAAACTCATTTTTTTCTTATAATGAGCAGTAACGTGGAAATTCTAAAACTCACTATATAAAAAAGTGAGCCATGGGCACTGCAATTATCGATGAAAAGTAGAACTTTCTTTTTCTCTTTGGCAAACTTGCTATCTCACTTAAGGAGCCACTTCTCAAAAATATCGCGAGTCATCCATGCCTTATTGTTAGACTCATACTCACATGGCTTCGTTTTAACGTTCTTAACACATCGCAGATTGGCTGATTTCTCAATCGTTAGAAGCGGAAGATTCTCAGTGCCATCAGAACTAGCTCCAACAAGAATGGTGATGCAAACTTTACTTAGCTTGCCACTGCTACAATCTTCTCCCTTGAAAGCTAACGTTTTATTCGGCAAACATTCATAAAAAGATCCGTTTTGTCAGCGTTAAAGATGTCCTTGGGGTCGACACCTTTAATTTTTATCAAGAGATTCTCTGTCCACTCTTCTGCTACTTGCATATCGACAGCTGCTTTTTCCTCCCACACTTTCTTCGCGATAATGTCGCGGCGATATTTGAACTTCTACAACCAACCATTACTCGCCTTGAAGTTAGAACAATCCAAACTGCTAGGGAACCCTTAAGCTTTCGCCTGAAGTAGCGGGCCACTGACGGAGACCTTCTTATTGCGAGCTTCTTTAAACCACTTCGTTACACATCCATCTAATTCCTCATTCGTTGCGTCTCAGCATCTTTTTCTACTCTGATTCGTCTGAGAACTCGAATAATCTTGAATAATATTATCCTTGGTTTTCAGATGAGTGGAAAGAGTATTCCGACGAATTCCGAAATCAACAGCAATTTCAGACTTTTTCTTCGCCCCTTTTTGAACTTCTCTAACCACATCAACTTTTTCAGCTAAAGTCAAAGTTTTCAAACTTCTTTTAGTCTATGGGCTCAGAATAGACATTCTGTAACTGGGAAAAACGCACGGAACGTAGATAGACTAGAAAAACTGAATTTAGACACGAACTCAACGGAAACCCGATGGGGATTGTTGCCTCTGCAGATTGTCGATTTCCTTTTAAGAAGAACAGTAACTGCAATTGGCGTAATTGGGGTAAAAACCCCGCGCCACCTGAACATCGCAATATAAGTGTCGCGCCAGTTTGTGAGAAATACCAAAAATCGTCTGAGTTGTTCCAGAGATTTGTATGAGTAAAGCTATAGCAAAAAGAAGGCCAGGTAGGGCAATAAAGTTTGGGCGACACTCGTTGGGAAAATCCCAGAGACTGTTTTTGGGGAAAGCCAGAGACTGTCTGATCTTTATTGACGTTTAAAGCCTATGCAAAATTATGATCTCGAATTCGAAAAGTTCGATTTAGGGATGTTCGAGTTCGAATTATAGAGGTTTTTTCACATGTGTCAGTATAGGAATGTCAAGGGACCAGGGCAAGAGTTCGAGTTAGAGAGGAATTCGAGTTATGGGTGTTCGAGTTATGGAGCTTCGACTGTATAATGAAACTGTGAAAAATATGCTTAACAATAATCTTTTGTGTGAAAATATTAAAACTAGTCTTGTTCCAACAATAGAAGGAAAATTTGACGACATAGTTACTAGTTGAGAGAAAAAAATTAAAAAGATATTTTCAAAAAGATTACATTTCCTCCAACGCATTTAATGATTTCATTAAATGTTGTTTCAATGTTTGACAACACACCATTAGATCTTGCACTGGATTGCGTTGAAGAGAAATTAATACAATATCACAATTTAACTAAAATAACAAAAAATGAATTTCTAGTCGCAACTAGAATTGTTTTTAATCACACGGTTTTCTCTTTTAATGGTAAATATTATAAACAAATAAATGGTTGTCCTATGGGCTCACCGCTGTCTTCTATAATTTCAGATTTAGTTTTAGAAGATGTAGAAAAAAGAGCTCAAAAAAATTGAATTTCATACCAATTTAATATAAAAGATACGTTGATGATATTTAAGCTATTGTTCCTGCACAAAAAAATTGATGCTTTCATTAATACTTTTAATAGCATTAAAAATCCATACAGTTTACATGTGAACTAGAACAAAATAGTTCAATAAATAATCTTGATTTAAAAATTATAAAAACACCAAAAGGTGAATTGATTACTAACTAGTTTAAAAAAGATTCATGGTCTGGCAGATATCTCAATTTTGATTCCCATCATTTGTACTGTGACATAAAATTTAGAAAAAAAAATTTGAATCAAATTAAAATTACATAATTTCAAAATAATAATCTTCTTCTTTTGATCAATTGTATTATTAAAGAAAGAATTCATGAAATCTATAATGGTTCGAGTAAGAAAAATAACTGGATTGACACGTAAAATAAATCAGATTTAGTTTTTATCTATTTTACTGTAAATTAGTTCAATTCAAATTTAATGAAACTGTTGTCATTTATATAAATTTATTTTAGATTTCTTTAAAAAAGGCACGCAGTGATGCCGAAACGTCAGAAAATTGAAAAAACGACCCTTTTCATGACCTTTTTCTCTCTATAAAATGATTTTAAATTTTTTTATTGTACTTTACACTTAGGTAGAATATATTAAAGCTGTCAATAGATACCTTGTAGAATTACTTAGTAAACTTTGATCTTACAATTTATGTTGTAGCTTATTTTTACGAAATAAATTGTAAATACTCGAATTAAACTTTTACTAGCTGTAATATTTTGAACTCTACAAATTATTCAATCTTTTTATAGAAATATCATCAGGTATGCCGCCCAAAACTAGGAACTTTCTGGCGAACTTTGGGATGCGTAACGATCATGTGGAAGATCAAGGTATCTATAGTATAAACAAATATTGATAACAGAAGTGTTAATTAATAAAAAGTTTTTCCATTAGCAGTTTAAATCTAATAATACCCTCTTAAACTAGTACACGTTTTACATAAATAGAATCTTATTAAGTGTAAGTAGTAAGTGCCTACTAATAATTTTAAAACTTTCCATCCTGAATATGTGCGATATTGATGTCTAATTGTAATGGTTGCAATGGTAAGCGGTCGGTAAACGCATTCCGCCCGTATCAGATGGTTTATTCGGGTTATGAAAAATATCTGTTATTAAAAACATGTCAAGATTAAAATACTAGTATTTGAATGTTAATGGTCAGGGAACATAAAAATTCGGTGAAGTAAAAATCAGAGAACTTCGAAAATCAATTGTTCAGCCTGAAAAGCAGGTGTTTTCTTACTTACCTAGATCACAGCTACATAGGCAATTAAAACTACATTAGAACCCATTATACACCAATGTACAATTGTGTACTTTAGCAAAAATTAGGTGCCCTCTTTCTTCTTACAGATTGGAGTTCACAGTCCAAATTTTTGCCTGATGACGACGCGATTCCTGGTGTTTCTCATTGCAGACATTCCCCTTCTTCTTCTGATAGACCTTCTTCAGCAAGGATACTTCCTACTCCTGTAGGTAATTCTTCTCTCGAGTTATCAACACCTGCCGAGCCTTCTCTTCGTGCTAGGTCAAAGTCTCCACGTAGAAGATATCCTTCCCAGCTGATACTCGGATTTCAACATAAAGAACTTTTATTTATTCGACTTTCTCCCATAAGCAATACGAGCCGGATATTCGGACTTCGAAGGTACATTTTTCCTCCAGATAATTCAATTCATTTAAGAACGACAAATAATGTCTATGTGCCTATGCCAACCAATGAACAAATCCTGCTAACAGCTTCTAATGGCGATGTATTTGCAATATTGGAAAAATTAAACAGACAATGGATTCTCCGTGGAATATATAGAATCATCGCATACAATGCCAGACGTTCGAAATTCAACCTGTTAAGCGGCGCGATTAAAGAAATGACCGCAGATGAAATTGCGGAAACTCCATTAGGTCACCATCACCCAATCCTGAAAAATTTTAGAGTATCACGTGTAGACGACGTCTCTTTGTAGTGATCCTTGATCTTTACATAACTCAAGCGCAGTGCAAACATGTACTCTCGCTTCAACAATGCAAAATCTACATTCATTTTCGCGATCCGCAATCACTTCGTAATTAAACTGCGTTGATTGTACTTGATTTAACCAAGTAGAATATAGTTGTGATATTATTTTCAATATATGAAGTTTTAATCCCAAAAACTAAACTTACTGAAAGTTTGCTATCCTTTACATCAGGCCTGTCCATAAAGAGGAAATCGACTCAGAAAGTTTAACCACCACTTACCTCTTCTCCGATCCAGAAGCTTGGGGGGGGGGGGGGGGGAGCGCTTTCGTTAGGGTCAACAAGTAGGGGTCGGGGGGGGGTTTCAAATGGCGCCTGGTAAAGTGGGCGGTTGCACACGGGACTGAAGTTTGCTGTAGAAGCCAGAGCTAAATCAAAAGGGTGTTGTAGGCGAATCGTACGCAAATTGGTGGCAACCTGTAAACGAGCCAAAGACGAGCCGGAAACGACCAGAAGATGAGCCGCTGTCAAGTGCCATAAAGTTCACAAGAGTTGCAACTTTCTGCTTTCAGCTCTTGTTCAACATGGTACTTTTTGTAAAAAAGGGAGGAAATTCTCGATTTGAAAAAAATACAAACTACCCAAAATTGCCAGAAATGTAAGGTATCCAAAGCTTTTTAGAAGAATTCCAAAAATTCACGGAAATTTACAGAAAATTTTTAAGTTATGAGGATATTTAGGTATACAAAATTGTAGGTAATTGATCGGCAATTTATAGTAATTTATCAGTCTTTTATCGTCACTTATCACTTTAGGGTTTCCTAATCACTATTCTTTAGCCATAATCAATCTTTGAAGCATCAAATCATAATAACGTGAGGATATAATTCCGGCATTGATGCAAAGTAATACTCAATCGAAATGCGCAAGCGCTATAGCAAGAAAAAGTAATCCGTCTCGAACTGCGCAGGCGCATCGGTCAAAAAAAGCAATCTTGCTCAAAGAGCGCAAGCGCGGCAGCAACAACACTTCTTTTTATAACTGTTTTTTTTATCACGGTGAACATTTCGTACAAGCATTACAAAAAATAATAATTTTAACAATCATGGTTGTATATTAATAAATGCCGGTTTATTTTCGCAGAGAAAACATCCTCTATAACTTTAACAGTTTACAATTTTAAGACTACATTTTTTGACCACTGTAAATACAATAAATTAAACATTAGTAAGAACGAACAGTAAGAAAAAACATTCTTTGTGACTATCGGAAAAGTAAATACATAGTTTTTTTGGGCATTTTTTTAACATCCTAAAAAGTTACTAATAGGTTACTTTAGGTGAAAAAAATATTTTGTTCAGATGAAAAATTCCATTAAAAATAAATACTTATGAAAAACTTGAAGCTGGAATATTTTTAAATTTGTTGAAAATTTGTAAAATATGTGGAAACCGGAAACAGAACTGTTTGTCAAAATTATTACAGCTAAAAATATATACGATTTTTAAACAGAAAAATTAGGAAGTAAGCTCTTTGTATTTATAATTTACAACACTAAATAATTGAACCTGTTTAATTTCAAATCTTAGTGTGTTAATCAGTTTCCAATTTCATGTGTAATTTTTACCAATAAAAACATCACACATAGTTTTATCATTTTTTTCCAAGTTAACTATTTAAGATTCGAATAAAGGCCATCAGCTTGGCTATTTGTCCAAAAACTCAACGTCTTGAAACTTCGTTTAAGCAAAAATTGAAACTAAAATATCTTTTCGCTGAACTTATACAAAAAATTCATATTTTTGACATGTAACCTGTTTTAACCACTCAAACATAAACAGCTTTTAAATTTGAGTTAAAGAGAATTAAAGAGGTCCTAACGAAGGCCCTAAAAAATTTGCAAATAAAAGTTTACATATCTTGAAAAGTTTGACAAAAAATACGTCTTGCTTTTTTGTAATATTCTACCTGTTTTACGATAAATAATCACATAATTTATTTATTTTCAATAATACTATCAACCTTGAGTTATCGATAGGAAGTAGATGCTTTTATTTAAATTGTGTTGGACAGCTCTGAGCGCATGCTGCTTGTACTTGTGCTCAGACAACTTTTAAATTAATTCTGTCATAATATTGTAATCTCCAAGCTCTTTCTAACCTCCAAAATAAGGTAAGATCATGTTAAAATTTAAACTATAATTTACTTGAGAACGTTTTTGTAACAACTATTGATATTATATACTTCATTCTGGCTCCAACATGGACAATAGAGTTTTTTTAAACATCTAGGTAAAATGATCACTTCATACTTTTACCTTATTTCTATGCGCTGATGTTTTTAATTAAAAAATGCATCCATTCACCTTATAGATTAACAATTGCATGTTAACGATAGCGGTCCGCTTTCGGCACATAGCACTAAAAAAATCACTTGTATGCAATAAAACTCTGGAAAAGACACAAGAATTACGCGGCTGTTAAAAAAACCTAAATCCCATCTGTCCGTATATAGATAATAATCTTTCATTATTATTCCATGTAAATGTGGAAATTAAACTTATAATTATTCAAATTATTTAGAAAAATATTTGGTTACCGTATGCAATAAAAGCTCGTGGACATTTAGATAGGGGCTATAAGTCTGAAACTATAGTTGGAAATTACTGTTGGAGAAAACTACATTCACAAATTTTACTGATATTATCGGCCTTCAAGGCACAGTAATACCCGTGGAAATGGAGAATCAGCTGCTGAAGTCTCAAATACTCTCTTCAACCCAAAAGCACCACATCTAGGTAGCACCACTATCTTTTGCCAGATAGCAGTGATCGTAGAGCTGCCACTAGAAAAAGCGTGAATTTCAAATATCTACAGACTTTGTAGCATGTAGGCTTACCATACAGTGTCTCAGGTTTGAACATGCCAACATTTCCAGAGTATACGAAAATTGTAGCCTTGCACAGGTAATAGCATCCGCTCAAAAGTCACTTCGCGCTGCGAACACCGCAGAAAACGAACGACAGAAAGAGACCCCTCCCTGTCGAACAGAGTGGGGATGGCCAGCCAATCCCGGCATAGCGCGCTCAACTGTCACGGAGAGCCAGACCGCCAGGAGAGGAGTTCCACTTAGTTTGACACTTCGGCTTCAACGCTCTCTACGACGGGCTTGCTCAAGGTTCACGCTCAAGAGGAGAACGGTTTCGTTATAGTTTGATAGGTACCTGTCACTCGTAATGGATAATTGGAATCGAAGCTTCTCATGTGTCCTTTGAGCGTTTACATTTTTCTTGTATCTTCTTCCCTGTTCCTTTACACACCTCCCACAGACTTACATAGTGATGGGAGGGGGGCTTACACTTTAAGGTGGGTTCCGAACCACCAAGAGAAACAGGGTTAAGTACTTAAAGAACCTTTTTCTTTAGAGGTACCGTTCCTGGATGGACCACCGAGGCTCTTCCAGAGTGCAAGGCGGAAATCGATCCCGCAATTCGACAGAGTGGGTGAAAACTCTATGCTTTAGCCATCGCGACCATCGTCCCACATCTTGTAACGGATAATTGTCAATCAGCAAAACGTTTTAATTCGGTATTTAAAGTAATAATGTGGTGTTGTGAGTTTTGTGTTTTAATAGTGTTAATAATTAACCACCGAGGCTTTCTTATTAGTTTAAAATTTTATGTTGAATTTTTAAAAGAGCAACTTTATATGAGCAACTTAACATTAGCTAGGTGATTTACAACTCAATTGGAGGCTTTCTTTGTATTTCGTTCGCCCGTCACTTGGTTCGAAAAAGATTTAGATGCAAATCATTCGTAACTATCTTAATTTACAATAATCTATCTTTCTGGAATGTCGGTTTGCCAACATTGTGGCTCGTAAGGTTCTGTAAATAAAGGTAAAACCTCATTACTCTTACTTTTAATGCAAAATTGTAGCTGCGTATTTAGCAATTAAATCGTAACCTTTTATTGAGATTGGTTCAACCGTGACCGTGACCTGGCTCGCCCGAGATTATTTTGCTAAGTATTTCGCAGCTACCGAAATCAATGTTGGTTCGCTCGCATTGTGTCTCGTAAGAATTAGAGAATAAAGGTATCACAAGTGTATTTTCTCTACATTCTAACAACATAAATATTCTGAGTTTTAACCTTCTTGTATAGAATAAAGCCAAGGTTCTCGACTATAAATCGTTCGTGTACAAATTTCAAATATATTTTAGTAAATTGAAATTAAACATGCATAGATTTCTTAATCAAGTTGAAGGTTTAGAGCATCGATTTTTCTGGAAACTGCAATGATTACCAGACTGAGCTCTGCCAGAAAAATCGGAAGATTTTTTTCTTTAGAAATAAATTTCCCGTATTCTAATAACTTTATTTTAAAATCCGCGCAAGGGACACTCATCGTACTAATTTAGTTAGAAACAAATTAATTCCTAAGTGCTTTTTGATTTCTTTAGGTAAATAAAAATGATGAAATCATATACTTCTGGGACAAAACTGACTTCCGGCCCAGATAGATCTGGGTTCCTTTCTAGGGATTTTAAAATTATTGAGTTTGTGAAAGTTTCATGAACTTTCTAATTTAAAAATAGAATAATAACATAATAAGTTAAATGCAAATTGTTATTTATATGGATAAATGAATGTAAAAATTCCGTCTTTAAATGCGTTCAAAGTAGGGAAATCTTTTTTGCAGTAAATGTTCGTGAAAAGTTGCTGAAGATGAACCGTAAGTAAAACCTTACAAGAGTGGGACGATGGTCGTGGGAACTAAAGCGCAGACTTTGGACCCACTCTGTCGGCTTGGGGGTTCGATTCCCGCCTAGCACTCTGTAAGAGCCTCGGTGGCCCATGCAGTGAACACTAGCCTAGCAAAGGAGTTGTTCATGTCCGGAAAGTCGTGGGACCGGCACCTCTAGAGAAAAAGGTTCTCTAAGTACTTTAGGCTGTTGCTCTTGGTGGTTCGGAACCCACCTTAAACTGTAGTTCCCCCTACCACCGCCAAATAAGTGTGTGGGAGGTGTGTTATGAAATAGGCAGAAGGTAAAAGAAAAAAATGTAAACCCTTAGGGGACACATTAGAAGCTTCCACAAATATAAAAAAAAAGTAAAACCTTACCTCAAAACTTATTACACAAATTGTTTAATTTGTACAATAACTTTGCTGAAACATTTATTGCATAAATGATTGCCCTACTTTCAGTCCATTCAGTGATAGAATTTGTAAATTCATTTATCCATACAAATGACAATGTTCAAACCTCATTATATTATTCCATTTTTAATTAGAAAGAAGGGAAACAACGCCATAGGAATTTGTACTGAGCAACCTGGAATCATCACGATTTTATTAATATTTATTACGAATACACTTGTCATCCAAGAGAACAAAAAAACCCATGTATTCAAGCTGAATTCGGTCTGATTCGGTCAATAAATACAATTTTAATTCTATTAAAAACAGAAATAAGAACGAAAATATTTGGCACCTGTTGACATTATTATTCCTTATCCCGCCTAAGCACAAATCGGCTGCTAATTATTTTTCTCCTAAAGAACAACTTGAAGTCTTTCGATCTTTACGGGCTAGTAATCACCTATTACCATCTTATATTAATTCCCTAATCTTAAGTTTCAGTGATAATAATTTTTTTATAATATAATTTAATTTGTATTTTTAATTCCTACAAGTCGGGATTTTTCCAATTTTTTGGAAATAGTCAGATTTCAGGCCGCTTTAAATATTATTTCCAGTAAAAAAAACATTATAAAAGATAGTCCATATGCAGCGTAAAAAGTATCTAAATACTAATCATTTGGTTGATTCTTTGCAATCGGGTTTGCGGGCGAAACACAGCACAGTAACGGCTTCTCTAAAAGTGACTACTGTCTTTAAAATTAGTATTGATAGGTAGGAGATGATAACCACTGCCGCAGAAGTGGCGCTAGTAGTTAAAGAACTACATCCCTTGCAAACATAATCCACCTATTCTTTTATTAAGTTTTTCAAAGGCCTTTTTTCGATGCCAACATTAGCACACGTCAAATGGATGAGATTGCCACACTTCACCCATGCTACAACCACAGGAACACCCGTAGAAATCACGACGTTGCACTCCGGACACGCTCCCATGTTAATGTAAATAAAACGTAAAAAAATTACAGTTGTGAAAAGTTTGCAGTGATTAGTAACAATTAAAAGTTAAAAGTCACAAAAAAATCCGGCTACAAGCACTTTTACAACATACCAATTTGCATCACAAAAAAGAGAACTGAGACACTCAAGGAGTCATAAAAAACTGAAGCAAAGCAAATAGACACGTCCGGCACTGACGAGTGAAGGTGTCAAAATATTGTGTCAAAAGATGTCAAACTATTCTAATTAAGAATAATTTTCCGATACATCAAGACTCTTTAATTATAAATTTCTTATACATTTAATTACAGTTTTCTCGATGATTTATTTTGATCATGAAAAAATGTTGCCGACGTTTTAGGGCCGACCTGAAACTAAGGTATCAGGCTATGATGTTCTTATGTATATTCTCTGCGATGCCTGTGATTGGCCAGAGCGCACCACCCTGGGGACTGGTCGAAGCTGATTGGTCAATCAAGTCTTTTTTTTAAATCCGACGGACGGAAAGCCATATCAGATTGGTGTTGCGTCCATTGTCCCTATTGATTTTCTAAGGTGTTTTAAGATTTCGATTGTTTCTCAATGTTTTCTTGGAAAAATATTGTGAGTTTTTGCGATGACGGTTGTTTTATCAAATAAAATGTTATATCCTGCTCCCATATGATGTTTAGCTGCTGCTGTTTGCGTGAAATGTTTTAGACTGACTTTACTCTTATGTTCCTTTGTACGATCGCTCACCGCTCTCCCGGTTTCTCTAATTTAGATTTTTTCGCAAGTACAAGGAATTTTATACACTCCGGGTTCACTGAAAAGTGCCTTTTTGTCTTTGAGGTACACATTCTCTCTTTCAACGAACATTTGTAACTGTGTATTTTCACAACCACCTTAAAATAAATTGAAAACGACAATACTTATTTCAGAAATTTGTCTATCTCGCGTTGTTATGTTAAGAATACGATTTTGCTTTCTATATTATTTTTTATGGATATAGCAAGATATCCATAAAGCATTGTTTAAGATTTTTACGTATTTCGCATCTTTTGGCGCAATATTGCAATTTTCGATTTTCTGCTAATTACTTAGGATAAATAAAAATAAAATTAAAAGTCCGATTAGCACATGGATAAGACATTTTGTAGGATTTTTCAAAAGCTATACTTTCTCTTTGACACTTTTTTTTCGTATTTTGCTTGTCCAATGAAAAGAGAATCATAGCAAGTTGGTAGTTCTTTTTTATGTAAAAATTTTTTATTAACTCATTTTTGTCGTAACTTATGCCGTTTTTACAAATTTTTATTTTTCTTATTTTGAATGTTATTTTTACCCAATAAATTAAAAAGTACGCGCTCTGTTTCAGAACCTAAAAAAGGTATCCCAAATATCGATTTGATCCGTTGACTTTTTCGAGAGTTATCGTGTTTACACTTGGACGGACAGACGGACGACCGAACGGACAGACATATAGTCATACGCCATCGTAAAAACATAATTCTCGGATTCAGGGGGTTCATAGAAATCTTATTAAATTACGCGTCGAATGACTTGCAGAGAAAACTAGTACTTAAAGTCATATTTTTAATTGAAACCAATCAAATTTAAAAAATCTTAATATTTTCTTGAGATACAACTGAAAATTTCCATGCATGTCTACTCCGAGTTGCAGTCGCTTAAGCAGCGAGCCAACATTATTGTCGTCATATTTTGGGAACTCGTGAATGTTTTAGAAGTTTTGTTGGCATAAATAAAATATAATATTTTATAGAATACGTCCTGCCAATTTAATGTTTTTCTGCAAGCACCTTAACTCACAGCATGAGTTGAAGTTGAAGATCAATTTTGCACAGAATTAAAAGCGAAAACACCTTCTTTTTAAATATTAAAGAGTTTTCTATATCAAAGTCAGGAATTATTTGTATAAAATGTGAGTAGTTCGACGAGATCCAGAGCATAATTCTCATCTGGTACGAGTTTTCAGGAGCAAAAACAATAAAAAATCAAGTTTGTGTAAGGATCTGTAACTTTA
>JAAAKG020133585.1:0-14125 GCA_010014905.2 Druon quercuslanigerum | reverse complement strand
GGAATTCTTCTTTGGCTCTGAAATGTGTGGCAATCTAGCGGGAAGTAGCGAAACTACAATTGTAATCCCGAGAACGAGGCGGGAAGTATAATTTAGAATCGATGATTATTATTCTCTATTTTTCTCGTTAGAAAAATGTTGATAAAAAATTATTTTTGTGTTTATTTTAGTATTTTTATGGATGGCAATTTTTTCACGTATCGAAAATACTTAAATTCTCGATACATTCTTACAGCTTTTAACTTACCAATGTTTAGGGGATGACGCATAAAGTGTAATAGACGCCTATTTTCAAGAACGGTTCTAAATACAAGCAAAGATTTAAATCTTCGCCAATAGAAAGTTTTATCTACAAAAATATTATACTGCTTATAGTTTTTGTAGTTTTTTTGATTGTATTAGTATACGCATAACTGTATCCGTAAGCTCTGCCGAGACAATGAAGATTCACGAAAAGGTTGATTCGGCGAAGAAAAACCATCGCATTGCACATCAGTAGGAATTTCCACGAAACACCTTGAGTTTTAAATTAAAATCGCGGAATTCAATCGTCTTAAATTATGTTTTTAATTTTGTATAATATGCTATAATTATTTATGCATATTAATTTATAATTGCAAGTTAGTTACAGGCAAGATTATTACAATTTCAAATCCAAAACAACCAATAAATATTTCAATTAAAAATAGTGCAAAAGTTTCCCATTAGAAAAGTCTATTCTGTATTTTAGACCACATGGTAAGTTTAAAAAACAACTCGATATTTAATATAAATTGTTTGCAGAAGACCATATGCACTATTTTATAAAAAGTACTAGGATTGCCTCTTTGAGGTTATTTAATATTAATATGATGCTATGTATATTAATTAGTGTTTCAGGAAAGTCAACTTATTTACTTTCTTCGTTAAAAAAAATCTAGACTGTTTTAGATGAAGACGTTTTTGAACACTATGCTCAGTTTTTAGACTTGCCCTACATTTTTGCACATATTTTTTAATGCTAAAAGTCAAAACATCAAAAATTTTCATTTGGAAATCAGGTGACGACCTTCTACAAAGAAGCTTTATACAGATTTGGGTGCTTATGTATTTACTCCTATGTCAATTTTGGACCCTACAAATGAACAATAAGCTATAATAAAATAGAAGTCACAGCAAGTTCTTGAAAAAGTCCGAATTCTCTTTTCTATCATTCTGTATTTTCGGAAAAAATGCAGATTCATACGAAAGTTATGATTCTTCCGTTAGTGCGTTTGCTGCACTTGGAACGTAAGTGCAATAAAATAATAAAATCATTATGTATGACGAGTATAAAACGCGTTCCGTTGATTCACTGGAAAAGAGCGTGAAAATTTAAATGTCTTATCGATAACTAAGAACAAATTACAGTTCACAGAGCTCTGCGCTTCTACTGGATGCACGTTGGACTTGTAAATGTTTAATAGACGTATATAACTCAAATTGTTTTATAATAGAGATGAAGGTGCACAAAGCTTTGGAATGAATGTATACGTTATTTATGTATACGCAATATAATTGTACATATCAATGGGCACTTTTACGGCAGTGAAGCTAAGTGTTAATGTTTTGATAAATTCTGTAATACGGTTCTGTTGCAATCTAAACGCATGGTAAATCAGTGACCAGTTAATAACTTGCAGAAGATAATGGCTTACATCTGTGCATAAATAATCGTACTAGTAGTAATTTAATTCAGACACCACGCATAAGTTTAACGTAGGCGAAACATCGTTTTAAATTTTTTTCTTGCCGTAACAAGGAACATTTGTAATTCCTTATTGTACAGCGAAACCCTCTGCCATGGATGTCATTATGGCTTCACTGAGTATGCGATTCATATCGTCCGTAAATTGTGTTTGATTTGGATCGTTAGGCATTTTGTAAAAGTTTGTATTTACTTTGGGGTGTCTATTTTTAAGCAAGTGATTGTCTATTAATAGGGGTTCTTGTAGAAATGACGAATGTTTAATTCAAAGAAATAAGGTTCTTTGCATTATAAGTGGATCGCCTGACCGTAATCGTCTAAATTACTGGCTTTAAGTGCGTCGTTCGTTCAGTAGAACACGACGTTAATGGATAGGCAGTCTCGCTTCTAACGTCACTTACGTACAGAGTGTGACTATAATCATGCTTGATTACTGACTGACAGTTGCGTTTATCGTACAGTAGAAAAATCGAAAAATGATAGACACCTGCACCTAAAGCATGACATGGCCACGAAAGTTAAAATAATTTGATCTGTATGTATTATCGAGGGGTTATTTTGTTTAAAATTCTTTATTAACTTTTTGTAACATGTATGGGTAACTTTTATTAGTTGCTAATATGCGACAGACTGCCTTTGGTGAGTAAAAAGAAGCATTAAATATTAGACACAATTTAAAACGTTTAATTACGAATAAAGAGATGTTAATTGAAGCCTCAATTTTAACTTTCTACAATCCCTAAAATTGAATGTATTTGATATTATTGATTCTGTTGCAGGATTTCCATCCAGCAGTGATCGGTTCGTGAACTAGAGGTACTTACAATGAAATTAATCGTGTTTTTCCTAGACTACTAGGAATCTAAATAATAAGGCAAATAAAGGGTATGGCATGTTGTAGCTTGTTTTTATGCCACAAATTCAATAGTCTGAAGCATTGCAGTTATTTGAATGTGGGAATTGATTAGGACCGAATGAAAGAATTTAAATTAAGGAAAGGGTACCACTGTGAGTATTTTGTGGTTTCTATATTACCGACCGTAGTACAGTTCCTATAGTTAGGTTTAAATTTAGATAGAAAAGTGAATGCTATCCTTTTTAATTCTTGGTACTACTATGTCTTTCGTGGAATAATGCAGGTTTGCCAATAACAGAACTATAAATACCATATACATTTATGCTAAAGCTTTGTGCACCTAAAAACTGTATTGAGCAACCATATGAGTCATATCCATCTATCATACATTAAAAAGTCTAATGTCATTACAGTAAAAGTGTACATCTCTGTGTACTGTAATTGGTTTTAAGTTCTGGGAAAAAGGTTTCAATTTTCGCGTGCTTTCCGAATTGCTATCAGTACAACTCCACCAAACTTTAACGATAGAATTTTATGACATATATAGTCTGGAAGATCCCCCTACAAGCGCCATCTCGCTGGTTGCACCATCTGTCGGCGACTGCTTGAACTACATAGCTTAGAAAACGGAGGCGCCATATGTCAGCCACAGTTTGAATTACATGCTTGTGTGGCAACTGGCCATAGAATAACCTAAGCCCGACAGCAAACAATGTTGCCATCGAGTTTGTCTTCTATGTTGCGTGAGCAGAGAGTCGCGAACGGGTTAGTCTGTCTCCATCGTCCCTTATGGACACATGTCTCTCAGTCCGCCTAATGTACTACTTTATTAAATAAAGCTTATGTTTTTTATTAATCTTGACTTAGCTCACTCACCACGTTTACCAATGCGGATGTAGACCGCCTGCTAATAATTTTGATACCTAAAACCCTACAAAATGGTTACCCTGATGTGATACGCTCAATCCACTAACCGAGCAATTAGATTAGCCCGCTTGTGATTTCATTAAATTATTTCTACGCAGATGTAACTCCGGCTTAGAATTCCTTTGTTCGTCAAAAGCGCCGTTATGTGCCGGCTTAAACCTGCTTGGAACTTAGACAAAGGATGGTGGCGCCGCAACTTCGCCTAAAGTGCCAACTTCTTTCACCGATGCAACTCAGGAAAATTTTTTTAATGTATGATGTGTATACATCAGTAAGGTATTTTCTATAAGTATCCGTTGTGAGTAAAAGCAAAATTTATCTGCTCGCAGTTTTCTCGGAAGTGTGTGTCCAAAAACGTTGTGATTTTTTTTATTCTATCACGTTGTGAAGTTCGCAGCTGTTATAAAAATCTCGTCATTTAGAAGCAACGGGAACCTCAATTGCGGTAATTTCCATATCTTTGAAAAACTGTCTTAAGGTATTTTATGTATCTATCTTAAGGTAAGTGTGATTATAAATTATCCAGCGTCTGATTTTCGCTGGAGCGTTTATGTCAAAAATGCGTTAAATTCTCATTCGGTTCTTACGCTGTTAACTACTTTATCGGTATCAAGAATCTGTCAACGTGACACACCGATAAAAGTGCAAAACCGCAACGTTTATTTGTAGCTTTCCGTTTAAACAAACTCTGCTTCTAGTGACATTTAAATCTGTTTGCGGATTATTGAACGTTTTTAGTGTAATTATTTCTCAAAATTAAATTAAAACCTAATAGGTATTGGTGTAATAAAGAACTAGTCACGCGATTAACCAAGTACAAGCAGCATAACCGTATCTGTCAAACGTTCGCACACGCGTCAAGAGTACATTCATTCTCGCGGCAATAAAGCAAAAAGCTGCAAACATCCGTGCTCATAAAGGACAAAAATCAAATAAGGAAAATTGACCGAGCCTTCCCACGTGGAGACCGTTAGCTCAGGCAAAAATTCTCAACGTCTCCATATCCGTGATCGTAACTCATGTCTTGTCTAGCTAATAGACACGGGCTTCGACCTTTTGTTATTACCGACAGATAAAAAAATTCAAAAACATTCTAACCACGACGTCTCATTCGCAGCAAACGACACACGCATTACTACTCACGGTAAAAAGCGAATTTTTCTGAATATCAATCTCCGCCGTGACTTCCCGTAGAACTTCTGCCTAGCCGAGGTTCCCTAAGCAATTATCGGTGTCGACTTCCTAGCGCACTACCATTTCGTTCCATTTCTTCACAAGTTCTGTCTGGTCGATACCACCACCGGGTTCACCACCGCCGGTTTTCTGCAAAACGCGAGTATTTTTTAGGTGAGCGTCCCAGTTCGGTCCCAACCCTACTCAGAAATTCTGGCTGAATTTCCAGAAATAACAAGAGGGCCTCACACATCCGAGACTGTGGCACACGATGTGCAACACCACATCCTCACCACAGAAACCCCGATCTTGGAGCAGCCAGGCGTTTGCCTCCGGATAAACTAACGATAGCAAAAAATAAAATTGGCCTACATGGTTAAAGATGGTATCAGTCGCCCTTCTAGCAGCCTGTGGGCTTCGCCTATTTATATAACTCGGAAAAAGAATTGCGAGTAAAAAATATGTGGCGATTATCGTCGACTTAACGCTGTAACAAACCCAGATAAGTACCGGTAGACGCACATCCATGACTTCTCTGCTCAGCTGCATGGAGAATAGGTGT
This sequence comes from Druon quercuslanigerum, assembly GCA_010014905.2. NCBI lineage: Eukaryota > Metazoa > Arthropoda > Insecta > Hymenoptera > Cynipidae > Druon > Druon quercuslanigerum. The sequence continues at coordinate 8,881 of JAAAKG020133585.1, read as the reverse complement.
TTTCCAAGCTTGATCTCGCGATTGCATAGCACCAAATACCAATTGCGCTAGAGGACATTCTAAAGACATCTGTAATAACTTTATTTGGTTTGTTTGAGTACCTCGTAACTACCTTTGTTCTTAAAAACGTCGGTCAATCGTTTTTAAAATACATTTTCCGGGCGTTGGGAGAGCTCGACTTCGTGTGTGCTTACATAGACGACATCCTTGTCGCTTCATAAAGCCACGAGGAGCATGCCAAACATCTAAAACTTGTCTTTTGGCGGCGTAAGGAGTATCCGCTGCATCTCAATCTTAGCAAGTTCCAATTCGGTAGGTCGGAGCTGGAGTTCCCGGGTCACAGGATCAGTAAAGACGGTTTTAAACCGACTCCTGAGAAATTGCAAGCCATCACACATTTGTTAAAACCTCTTACGGTTGTAGTACTTCTTAGGTTCCTAGGTTTATTAAACTTTTACCGACGCAGCTTACAGCACGCCGCCGACATCGTGACCTTGAAGACTTAAGCAAAAATGACAACCTCAATGACAAAAATCGATGACACCCTGTCATCGATGCCGAGACACTTCTCGATACGGACGCATCAGACACCGGTATGAGAGCTGAACTCGAGCAGAGATTTAAAAATCTTTGGAAACATCTGGCTTTTTTCTTGAGAAAATGTATACCTGCGCAGTGCGACTTCAGCGCGTACGACCAAGAACTCACTGCAGTTACGAGTCTAAAAAATATTTCAGGCATTTCCTCGAGGGCCAGAACTGCAAAGTGGTCAACGATCACCAACCCTCTAACATACACTTTCGTGCAGCTCTCAGAAAAAGCCTCCCCTGGCGAGCAAAGACAACTAACGGTCATCTCTCAATTTTTCACAAAGCTCGAACATCTTCATGGGGTCGAGAACGTTGTCGCCGATTCTCTATCCCGTCTAGAGGTAATTTACTTGCCTACCGAGTAAATCTTAAGCGAACTCGCCGAAGCAAAAAGGAACGACCAAGAACTTCAAAACCTAGTCAAATCTCCAGACTGTTCACTAAACTTCCGGTAAATCAAGTAAGACTCTGGTCAAAGCAGTTTTTTTTGCGACCTGATTGGCGAAACACTTCGTCCATACATACCAGCCTCTCAGAAATAACGTATTTAAACTTTTCCATAACCCGGCTAACCCCAGCGCGAAAGTGACGGATCAAATCATTCGCAAGCGGTACGTTTGGCCTACAATGCATAAAGATATAACCGTATGGTGCAAGACGTCTCACGGAATAACCATCTAGCTCCCGCCCAATTTGTAGTTTCAGATGCACGCTATAAGCACGTGCACATTGACATCGTGGGTCCGCTGCCTGACCGTAACGGTTTCAGATACTTCTTGACAATAGTAAACCGTTTTTCAAGATCGTTAGAAGCCGTACCGCTCAAAGACATCGAGGCACTGATAGTGTGTCGATCCTTTGTAGCTCATTGCAGCTTTTCAAGGCACTGCTTCAACTGACAGGTTGCCAACGAATTGCCACCCATCGTCCCACGGAATGATTGAGAGGTGGCACCGTTGCTTGAAAGCCGCGATCATGTGTCACGCAAACCCGGAATGGTCGAGATCCCTATCTACGACATTGTTTGGACTAAGATCAAACGTCATGGAGGTCGGTTCGTCTCACCCAGAATTTCTGTATGGTACCACCTTGCGCATACCCGGGAAGTTCGTCCTTCCAGATAATTTTGCGAGCACATGCGGTCTGTTGAACCAGTACCAGTCGGACATCATTGCAAAAAACAAGCATTTTTATAAAAAGACTTAAACTCATGCACACATGTCTTCCTTCGAGTAGGAACAAGAAAAATCTCTCATTTGTCCATACACCGAACCACATAAAGTGATCAGCGGAACTTCTGATCGCATTTTTAAAATCGAAGTTAACGGATATCCGTGGAAAATGTGAAACCCGCATATTTTCTTTAGGACGATATCACCAACCTCGTAGCGACTAATGCAAACGAAAAGACGGCGATAACTACGCCAAACACTGCGTTAAATGTAACTCCAACTACGTTAGATAGTTTGAAGAATTGGATTTTTCCAAAAAAAATGTACCTGCGCAAAAAGACAGTATCTTTTGCCACGTAACAATGCAATAAAAATATTACTTAATATTACTCACTCTAAGGATTACCACTACTATTGCGTTCATAAGTTCAGCCAACTCTCTATGTATAATTATCTCGTAACCACGCACCTCAATCAGAGTTAAAGCATGTCATATAAAACCTAGTTTAAGCAGCGGCCCCGATCGTCAACCTTATTTAGGGGTGGGGGGGAGTACTGTAACGACCGGTAATAGAGTAACTTAACCCAGCAGCAAACGATGTTGCCATCGAGTTTCTCTTCTATGTTGCGTAAGCAAAGTGTCGCGAGTGGGTTGCTCCTTCAGTGCGTACAGCCTTGGGCCGAAAGTTACTTTGTCGCCATCGTCCCTTATGGGACACGTCTCTCAGAATGCATAATGTACTATTCAAATAAATAAAGTTTTTGTTTATTACACGTTTACCGATGCGGATGTAGGCCTCCTGCTAAAAATTTGATACCTGGAACCCTACTCCCAGTAAAACAGTAGCGTTATCTTTCTGTCACAGCTATAACGACACTGCTGATAAAAAAGTGGTGCTATCTCTTGGCTAGGTAATAAATCCATGGCAGTGATCTAACTTACCGACTAAGCAGTTGCTGACTGCCTGTAACTGACTGGCGTCGGTAGCTGGAACTACGTAGTGGTGTCTCAGAACCGGCGTTGCTAATCTACTTTTGTTTTCTATCATTGTGTCTTCTGAGAAAGAAAATGAAGGCTTATACTAAAATTCCGTAGCTTGGATTAATGGTTTTCCTGCACTTTGTAAATAAGCTCAACATAATAATAAAATTAATATATACGTCTAAGAAAGCACCTAACGGTGACTGTTGTCACCACCATTGATCGTGGCCGTTGTTTAAGTATTGAATTAAGTTGAAATACTTAGTAAAAGTTTGAAGAAAAAAAAAATAGTAATAAAAAGTATCTTTTCCGCAGTATAGTCTTTAGTGTGGAATACGTACATGTTCTAAATTTTTTTGATTTTTCCTATACAATGTTTTTACAAACCACAATCGGAGGACTGTTTTGCTGTCACATTTATAATCAGGCCAACTTATTGGTTTCTATCAAGTACGCATAGAATATCTGGCTTTCTCGCATACATTTGGTTAATTAAGAGCGTGTACAGCATTACTCGCAGTCGGTAAGTGGTAAAAAGGTGAGGCTGTTTTTGATAAGTAGAGGAAACCGATACGTTTGGTGGTCTGATGAGAAAATTGTATTCGATGTTAATCAGTTGTCAGAGATTTTTGCTTAGCAGCCCTATAAAACCATGATCTGAAGCGTCTTCGAAGTTTTTCGACATTTTCAAACGTTGCATCCATTTCGCGACAAACGCCCTAGTCTTTATACCTCAGATTTAAAATCAATGACTCCCCGAAAACCTTTAGGAAGTAATTATTTGTCACATCGGCTTTATGTTAGGATATTTGTTCGCCATATTGAATTAGCGATTTAGAATTATCCATTCTGAATTGTGACATTTAGACTTTGGACTAGAAATCAGTAGCCGCAAAAAGTATTAAATACGATGAATAATAAAATCTCATTAAGTAGAAATAATTTAGACTTAAAATGTTTTAAATAGCATTTATAATCGCTTTTTGCTCCGAACTTTGAATTCCTAGAGTTATTTTAAGGCCGCATTTGGAATCAAAATGAAAAAGTCTATTTAAAAAAATGTTAAGCACGTAAAAGTTAATATGTAGGTGCTCCTGGTTATCAAAAATATAAATTTTCATTAAAAATTGTCAACGCTCACATAGATTTTTCAGGTTAAAAAGTTTTTGTTGGTTTACATTCACTCTTCTTTTCCTATATTCAGCAGTTATTTATGTCAAAAGATAATGAGCGTTGGCACAAAAAGTATCACTGAAGCCCACGGTGCGGGTCTTTACAGGGAAATTTGAAATTATTTTTCAAATTAAACATTTCTATTCTAATTGAAACATTTTGCATCGTATTTCATTTTAAAAAAATAATAAGGATTTTTATTTACAAAAAAGCGTAACGACATATCAGCAATAGTCGTTTTCGATTTTCAAGATTCTAATAATTTATCAAGTGCATTTTTAAAATTAAAACTTTTAAGAACATGTAAACACATGTAAAATGACTGGACCTGCAAAAACATAAATATTTTATAAAGAAAAATATCTCAGATAATTAAGTCAAATTCTTTAAATTTAAATCAATTAGAATAGATAATGATGTAAGCAAATAAACCTCATTCTACTTATTCGGTGTTTCTATTTTGAAATTGTATGTTAAAGCCGAATAATTCTTTAATAAAGCAAGGAACATAAAAAATATAAAAATATAGGTTAATAGGAAAAGCGGCAAGTAGAGATATAAAAAAGTGTGTGTTAGTAATATTAATTTTGCCATTATGATGCAATAACCTGTAAATGCACTGTATCAATTGAGGTAAAAAAACGTAATCTATTTACAAGTATCAAAATTATCTTTTAAGGTTCTGAGAATGATAAAAATGTTTTCCTATAAATTGTAAAATTAATTTTTTCGTTTTAAATAATCTTTCCTAATTGTTGAAGTTATATTAGTCATAAATTTAAAAATATGGATATTCTTACATACTGGGTGATTTTTTTAACTTAAAACTTGAAAATATCTCGAAAAATAGGCACTTTATGAAATAATTTTATGAATAAAAATGTAATCACTCTGAGAAGTACATACACTGGTGTGTATGTGTTAGAGGTAGGGGTAAGTTTAAAATCTTAAATGGAAACCCCTATTTTTTGTTGCACATTTGGATTCTTTATATAAAATGCGTATGATTTGTCTAACACTTTATTTGAATTACGGATTAATAAGTGCATTGAAGATAAAGGTCATTATTCGAGCACTTAGTTTAATTAAAAGGTGATTCCCTAAGTACCTCGAAACGTGCGAGGCGCAGGGGGTTCACGTTAATCAAGCAACCTAAAACGTGAGAGGCAATGAGACTCAGGCTAATCAAGCACTTCCAAGGGAACAGAAATCTGCTCCGTACACGTCGCTGTTCCTGTCTTACGCTTAAAGTTGTAGTTTGTTTTGAGACTATGCTATAAAAAATAGGGGCTCCCATTTAAGACTTTGAACTTGCCCTCACCCCCATTCCGAAGGGGGCGGTGTGGGTGAACCGATTTTAACATCAGTATATGTACTCCTCAGAGTGATTAAATTTGAATTCATAACATTTTTTTATAGAGTGCCTATTTTTTGAGATATTTGAAAGTTTCAAGTTTAAAAAATCACCTAGTATATCTGAGAATTATAATATTTTTCACTTTACTTTATTTATTACAAAAAAATTAACATGGATTTCTTATTTGGCTGAGGTTATAAAATGTAATACGTTACGGCAGACGTTAATCGTGCTATTTTATACCAAATGCTTGAGAACATCCGATTTCTGTTCTCTATCATTCTTTCTTTTGAGAGAAAAATGAACATTTATACTGAACTTAGAATCCTTGCATTAGTAGGTTTTCTGCATTTTGAACGTAAGTGTAACGCAAAAATACAATTATTATGTATGGTGAGTATGACATGTTCTTTGCTAAAGTTCCCAGCTCTAACATTACAGTTTTTTATTTAAAGCTATATCAGTGGAGGCTTAAACTTACAGCAAAAATTAAGAAAAATTGCGTAATGTTAATTGTAGCCCTATAATTAACTGTTTATTTTTAAGAAATATTACTAATACAAGACAGTGCTTAATATAAAATCAAATAAGGAATATGATTTACATTTTTCAATTCAAAATTGGCAACCGCAGAAAGTGAACGATTACAAAATAAATAAACGTAAGTTCCGAAATAGTATTTCAATTTTTTTTCAACGATTTTTTCGTAAACTATTAAATTTAAAAAATCTCCTTAAAAAAGTACCCACGTTTTGAGCTTCAAGATCTAGCAAATCTTATTAGAGCGCTTATTATATTATCTGTGTGAACATATAGCAATCGTGAAACGAAGATAAATATATGAATTGGTTCAATAAAGTGGGCTCAAAAAATGAAAAACAAAGAACAGATTTATCTGGAAACGTAGATTAGGAGAATTCTGTTAAGGCTACAAATATTTGGAATTGATTAATAATGGCATCTATTTCTTACGTCAGGGTAATTAAATAAAGGAACTATTTTATTTATGACTTTTATACTTTTGTATATGACAAGTTTTATTTACTATCAGAAATTAAGAACCGACACAATACATTGTAACTTTGATTATTTTCTCATTCTTGAGACATAATGAATGTGGTGTAATAGGCGCCTGTTTACAAGAATGATCGTAAAACCTACAAAGTGCTGTTTTATACGCTATTTCAGTTTACTTTAAATGTTTCAGAATTATGTTTCTCCTTAAAGTGGTATATTTATAAGTGTATTTATTATCTTGGCCAAGGCTTTAATTTAATGATAATAATAATAAAAAGTTTCTTTTTCGAAGTATACTTTTTTTGTGGAATCAGGTAGACATATAAAAGCATATATGGCTTCCATACATTAATTGTTTTACAATTTACTTTTTACTCCAATATAAATATAACTGTTAAAGTGATCAGAAAACTTTATTTCGTGAATAAAATTTACATGATCCGGTCTTTCAGAATGCATTATAGAAACGAACCTAGAAATAATAATTAAATTAGGAAAATAATCTGTACTCTCTCTCCCTGGTTTTCTTCTTTTTGGAAATAACTATTTTCCTTTCCTGAGTACACAGTATTATCTTCCCTGACCTTTGATTGTGCCACGTTTCAAACAATTTAAGTCAATACCGTACATAATATTCATGCAATAATGTCGATTTATTATCACAAAATTAGTTGCAGGTGGAATAACAGGACTTCCTCCATTGCAAGTGAACACTATTTACGTAAGAATGTGGGACGGCAATGCTTATCAGGGACATATCGAACCCATGTCAAATACATATGTACCCCTGTTCCTAAATCAAAATTCAAGTTATGAAATGAACGCCTGTTATATACGAACGGAAGAACTTCATCATTACGCTTTCCATCTCAATTATTTACCTGCACATCACCCTTTTATTTGTGATCATCATATTCCAATGCACGCTTTTATGAAAATAGGAAATAACGAAATTTATTCAGCAGTGAATTTTGAAGTTTACGATACAAATGAGCATCACTATGCAAATATTAGCGGAGGTGCCCAAGGCAATTTACCAGAGACCAACCATGTATATATAAGATTTATAGGCAGAGTAGTGTATAGATCCATTTTACAGTAGCTGCAATTTTAATGAGTTTTATGGGATGGATTAGGCTTGCAATTAGCAATACTGAGAAATTTCCATCTCTTTTTTGTCCATGTGTATAGGACAAAAACAGTAAGGTGGACTGATTCTAATTTTAATTAACTTAAAAAAAGTATTTCAGATCAACATAAATCTTTTCTTTCTTTACATATTAACTACACTGAGTGAGAATGATAATGATATGCGCCCTCTGTTTATAATTATAATTGTATGGATGTTAATCCAATCTAAGGATGTTACACATTTACAATCATTGGTTATCCCTGATAACTATTAGATTCGTTTTAATATTAAAATTGGAAATACAAATACACAATTACTTCAATTATGTGCCCGTTTTTTTATTTCTTATCTTCACTAGTTTGTATATATATATATATATTAGATTTACGGAAGCGGACGCAATTGTAATATTATTTGAAAGATTTCTATGCATTTTAGGAACTTTAAAATGATTAAATTTAATGCAAAATATTTTTTAACCCGTACACAGATTTTTAAGAATATCATATCATCTTTAAAGGTTCGAGTGTATTTTTAATGATTTCAAGGGGCAACACAAAATGTCAAAGAAATGTTGTGGTATTTTAATATATGTTAACCGTTTCTAAAAATTTATGATATTTGAACACAAAATATTTTACAAATTATTCCGTGTTACAATATATTGTTGAAGATTCATCGGAGAATTAGAATAAATAATCAAGTTTTATGTTGAGGAGATCCATGATAATCTGTAAGCAAAAATGTTAAATTTGAAGTATTATTGATGTTTATCAAAGATTTTTGTAACCATTATTGTACAAATATTATTTAAACGATAAACTACAGATAATTAGCAAATTGATTATTTATTTTTAATTACTTGTTTAACACTGATTTGATTAATCCTAAATAATTTTGATAATTTTATTTTGTTACAAAAACTACGCACCCTATAAAATGGTGATTAATAATAATTTTTTAGATTTTTTATGTGCACAATTTTTGTGCAATGATTTTTTCGCATCTTTTTAGTGTAGCCGCAAAATGGAAGTTTTGTTTTTTTCGTGATTTTTTCGTGAGATTAAAGTAAATAACCAAACGTAAATAATTGAAAAATAGGCGGAAGGAAAAATTTCACACAAATGTAATACCTTCTCTGATGAGAGTGTCAAACAGGCACTACATAAAAAAAAGCTTAAAATTTGCGAAGATAATTATAGTTTGGTCAATATGATGTAATTAAAGTGTTAATTACTAATTAGTGTGTTAATTAATTATTTGTTTACTCTCTAGATTTTTTATTGTGAAGGCTCAGTGGGTAATAAAGTTTGAAAATAAAAAAACATTAGCATCTAAAATCGGCATTCTTTATCATTCCACTATATTTACTTCACTAAATAAACAATCGGATGTTGTTTAGTAGTGCGTGTCCTGAATTTTGCACCTTAGTGCAGAATCTAGCTTCTCATTGGAATT
>JAAAKG020133584.1:0-14126 GCA_010014905.2 Druon quercuslanigerum | reverse complement strand
CCCAGTTTTTATCAAATGTCCACGTTTTGAGACCATATGAATCCGAAAAACCAATTTTTAAGAATTTTTCTGTCTGTCTGTTTCCGCGATAAATGTTGAAAAATTAATCTATCAGATTACCTTTTGTTACACTCTTTTAGTATCATAAACTAAAGGTCAAGTTCGTTACCCAGTCATTTTGGATAAAAATTCAAAAAGTCAGCCCATTTTGAATATATTTTTATAACCAATTTTTTAAAAATTTAAAAATTCTCTGTACGGATGTTAATAGGATTTAAAAATACAAACAATGTATGGTAATGCCCTTTTTCACAAAGCTATAAATTACTAGACTTATAGAATTTACAAAATTTCAGAAAACACACGAAAAGGAACATTTTAAACCAAATAACGCACGATGTGAAAACAAGGATAGAGAATTAAAAAGTTGATATTTGAATTACCTACAAGATTATAATAACAAGTTTTTTACTTTTCTGAAAAAAAATTAAAATTTTGATAGCCTAAAAAATAATGGAAGATCCAAATAAACAAATAAACTCCCTCTGTTTCAATACTAATTCATGTTATGCATTGTAATAATATACATTCATGGAAATAACATACAATTTCAGGGCAGATTCTAGTTCGAAGAACGAGATACGTGTTGAGAATGTGTTCGTTAAAGCAGAAGGAGCTTTAACAAAAGAGAATTGACAAACGCGCAGCGCGGGATAAAGGTACTATCGAGCGAAAAGCGCGAGAAACAAGACCCGTGCACCCTAGGCTCGCAATATAGTACCATATATTACAATATAGTACCTCTTTCTGATAATCATTCAGAAAAAATACATACATCTCTGTGAAAGCTTGCCACGTTTATGCTTTTATAAGTATATATTTTCTTCAAAGAATCCATTCTTGTTTCTATAAATTCAAAATACTTAATTGCTTATTTTGCAACCTAGAAAAATTAAAGTAGCCGTTGCTTCACATGTTCCCATATTTAGAATTCTTACAATGAAAATCGATTTAATCGCCCTATAAAGTATTTTTAGAACAAATAAAAACGACAGAGTATCGGTCGAGGTTCATATTGTTCATTTTTCGTAGACAAATGTATGAAACCATAAAAAAAAATCCCAAACAAAAACAGGCTATAGTACAAATTGAAAAGCTATCATCGCGAAGACACTTTGGTGATTCGAATGCAGACGAAAACTACATACATTGACTATTTTAGCATAACGCTCAAAAATTTCAAAGTTTGATAGTAAGTATAAAGTTGCACGCAAATTTTGAGGTTATCCCATGCCCGAAATTACAGCAGACTCTACGACACTTCTCGTTTTCGGGGCAGTTGGGGAGCGAACAGAAAATCGAGAAACGAGAAGTGTCGTAGAGTCTGCTGTACCTAGAAATCAGCGGACCAGAGAAATCAAAGGATCGTAAAGAAATCAAATCAGGGATCCAGCTGGAAACCATCTGGCGAGCATGAGCACATTAAAAACGTAGAGATCAATTTTAAGAAATAGAATGGTATTTAATTCACCTGAAAGTTGTGTGTGACTCACACTTTATTTTTTCTATGGTCTTAACCAGTACTAGCTGGGGAAACTGGCTATGATCTGGCTAGAAACATCACTTTAGGCTCATGGTAATGAATGGGATGAATATTGAAAATTACATCAAGTAAAAAAATTGTCGCATCGAGATTGGGGAAAAGTTTTAATCATTTTTAAATTTGTTTAGCAATTGTAGAGACAATGCGGTAATTTCTAAAGAAAGGATTTAATTAAGATATTTTAAAAGTAATAACTTAAATTAGATTAATTTAAATTTAGCATAAAGATTTTATTTTTGGATTCCGAGACGGCGTGAGTGCATTCGCGTTTTATTTAATAATAATAATAACTGGAATTACTTTAACTTTTCCGAAATAAAAAAATATATTAAAATTTTGTGAGCTCGAAAATAATAAAAAATGAACGGAGAAATATTTCCTTCAAGAGAAATTTTTGATTCAACTCCAGACCTGTTTAAATCTAATTAAACTGGTTTCTTTTATTTCAATACACTTTTCAGGATTTCGTAGCCGCCGAAAGAAACCTTTATACTTTTGATCAGCGTTCCATCCGTCCGTCATACTTTTCTCAGAGGCTGGAAAGTTAAATGAAATGAGTGGAAATGAGTAGAAGGGAAGTAGGAAAAGTGAGCTAAAATGAGAAGAGGAGAAGTAGGGGAAATATAGTGATGTGGCAGTGAGGGAAAATTAGTAGCGAGAAAGTGAGGGGAATTGATTTAAGGTGTGAGGGATAGTAAGTGTATAGTAAGCAGGGAAGGGGAAGTAGGGTGATGTGGTAGGAAGTGAGTAGTGGGGTTAGGAAATAGAGGAACCATAGAGTGACGTGTTAGGGTAAGTGCGGGTAGGGTGAGAAGGGCAAGTGACGGAAAATGGGATGATCAGAAAGGGGGTAAAGTAGGTTAGGGTAAGTAGGAGAAAAAGGAGAGAAAAAATAAGAGGAATTAAAGTAGGGTCTCTGAGGGGAAATGAGGGGCAAGAAGTAGTGGAAGTAAGGGTAAATGGGAGAAAGGAAGTATGATAATCGAGATGTGGAGGAGTGAAGGGAAATAATGGGTGAATAAGTAGGGGCTACAAGGCGAAATGAGTGAAGGGGTATAAGATGATAAGAATAGGACGAATTGGGTAAGATATTAGGGAAAGTATAGAAAGTAAGTTAGCAAATTGAATTAAGGAAATTGAGGGAAAATGAGGTGTTAGGGAAAGTTATGGAAAGTGCGAAAAATTGTTACGCCGGATAAGAGGAGAGGAAAAGTTAAGAGAAGTATATGATCAGGAAGTAGGGTATTTCACGAATTTGAAAAGTTGGAGAAATAAGGGCTGGGTACGTAGGAGAAGTGATTATAGGGCTAGTAGGGTGGTGCAAAGAAATATAGAAGGGGAAGAGAAGGCTGGGGAATTGGATTAGGAAAGGGGTGTGTTAGCTGCAGAAGGGAAGGAAGGGGACTGTTGATGTGGAGAAGTTGTGTTAGGGAGGGGTATTGAAATGTGTATTTTATAGTGGGTAGGTAGGGAAGGAGGAGTGGAAAAGTATGTTAGTTGGAAGTTTAAATCGAATATAATTAAATGAATAAATATTAATTTCAATAAATAAGCTTCAAAAATATATTTTGTAGGTGTACGGTGCCTATTTTAAAAATCTTTTTCCTTATTTTGGAATATTTCAATTTGTATTGTGTTTAAAAATGTATATACTTTTTTATATTTAGACCTCTGAATCTGACACTCGTTCATTTATTATTCGCTTTCACTGACAATTTCTCATACTCATGACTGCGCGACATTTAGGGGCAAGATTGGAATAATTTATCTTACCTAAGCTCATGGAAACTTGGAAATCAAGGAAACCTGCACTGCGCTTTGTCATTTATGCTAGATATATAATTTTAGATTTAGTAAAAAGTTGATTAACTGAATAAACAAAAGAAGCTTTTCCTGGTAAATAATCTTGTTTCGTTTTTATTTACAAGCATTTTAAGATTATTTCGAACAAATTTCTATTAATTTAAAACAGATAAAAATATACTTTAACGTAATAATAAAATTTAAATAAAATTATTTTACATTGGAGGCATGTGACAGCGAATATGTTAAATTAATTGTTTTTAAATTAAGATTAGAAATATTAATTATTGAAAACTTACCCTGTAATTGCAGATAATTGTATACGAAAATACCAATATGACAACTTACTTGTAAAATTCCATAGCAGAAGCATTGGTACATTCAAACATTTTTTTAAACTAAAAAAATAAGAATTTAGTATTACCGTTTTCAAGAAAAACGATTTTGTGTTATTATTAAGGATTAAAATTCTAATTTTCTTGAAAACGAGTCAAATTATGAATAACAGCTCATATTTTAGAATTGTTCCCCTATCTAAGATTTATAAAAATATTACCTGATTTTTGGATTTTATATTTTGTCAGAATTTTTTATAAAAAAAAGATTTAAAAATTGGTAATAATCCACTCAAATTGTATTAAGTTTGATGAACTTCAAAATTTGTTTTTTAAAACGTTTGGTTTTAGTTCAGTGACAATGTAAAGAAACTGTTACATGAGATTATTAAGGTTCTTTGCTTTCAGAGTGAAAAAATGTTAGCGAATTTAAAAAATGTATTTTTTGAGAGATTTGTTTTTAGTTAGCAAACAATTTTGAAGAAAGTGCTATTTTATTTAATTTTTATTGATTTCTTCGATTTTTTTTTTGATTGGTTTAAACTAATTAGGTAAACAACTCTTCAGGGTATACTTTTATAAATTTCAGGAATTAGAACATTTTCTAATTATGAAATACTATTTATATTATGTATCGTCTGTGAGACAAATTAGATTTTTGATTATTGAAAATTATATTTCTCAATTTTCAAAATAAAATTGAAATATTCCTTACTTTAACACTCAGGACCCTATTATTCTTATGAAACGTATTGAGCGTATTGAACGTATTATTGAGCGTACAATATTGTGAGTCTCAAGTAGCAAAACCATTTTAAGCACGCAAGAATTCATATTTTGCGTCACTTTTAGGAAAAAGTAGAATTGTAATAATTAAAAATAAAAAAAATTTTTTTCTAAAAAATTCTTATTGCAGTTTTTTTCTTAGTTAAAAATAACTTTTCGGTGAAAAGGATATTGAAAATAAACAGTTTGCTAATTCTAAACCTTGAAAATTAACAAACTTGAAATATTAAAATGACGTAATTTGATCAATATTTTGAAAAATAATATAAAGCAAAAAACGCTGGAAAATATATAATTTAGAGGCTAACAGTTTTTCAAAATATTGAAGGTTTTCAAATTACAATATTCGAATAAGTCTTTCAAAGTAGAAAGTATAGAAAATTTAATTTCCTCAAGTTTACCAAGTTTTGATTTAAAATATTTTAATATATTTTCATAAATATTTATAATTATTGTGCAAAATTGAACTATTTGCTTTTAAATAAATTTTTATTTTAAAAGTTCTTCTGTCTCGTAGAAGATTAAGTATTTCTTAATGGAATTTTGAATGTTTGGTAGAAAATAAAATATTTGGTTCAAAATTGGACTATCGGTTTGAAAAATCAAATTTTCAGGTTAAAATTTTAAATTTTTTGTGCCTAATTCGTCCTTTTGGTTAAAAATCTAACAACTGTGTTAAAAGTTTTTTGTTCCTGTTCATAAATATATTTATTGGAACAGAGTTTTGATCTGAAAATCTACCTATTCCATTTTTGGTTTTGATATAAAAAAGAGATCTAGTTTGCTGAAAATGCAAATATCTGCTAAAAAATAATTATATATATTTTTTAAAATAATTCTTTTCCGGTAGATAATTGTTCTCATTTTTTGAAATTTAATTTGTTGGTTAAAAGAATGAAAGAAAAGCAACCTTTTTGTAGAAAATTCAATTGTATTTCAAAAATTCGACATTTTAGTTGGAGATTTAATTTATCGAGCCTGATTTTTAATTTTTTTAAAAATTTTTTTATAAATAAATATGACAAAAAAATAACAATTTTTTCTATTTAAGGTTAACAGCGTTCGTTAAAAATAGGAAAATTGTTGTAATCGCCGGCGCTTTATAGATTTATATTATATAAAGATATTCTATCTTGATAAAATAAATAACACATTTTTTTATTAACAAATTATTTGTTGAAAATGTGTTTTCTTAAATTTTCAATAATTTAAAGTTTTTTTAGTTATATTGCAGGAAATTTAAATGAAAACAATATTTTAATGAACAAAATTTCTCTTAAGACTATTCTTGTTAATATTTTAAACAAATTGAATAACCGAATGCATTATTCAAGCATTTGTCGTCTTTTTGTGTCAATTTTTTTAAATTAGGAACCTCGAAATAATTTTAGAAAATTCATAATTTGTTGATGAATTTTATGTTTTTAAGTAACAAATTTAATAAACAAATACATTATCCGAATGCTTATTGACGGAAAAATTTCTTTTTTTCGATTCCAGTCATTTTAATTGGAAACTTAATGATAATTTGTGCAAGGTCCAATACTATTTGATAAATTTTTTTGAAACATATTTAATAAACAAATGCATTATTCGGGCATTGTTGAAGAATATTAATTTTTTTTATATCAATCCTTTTAATTGAGAACTTCAAGATAATTTCAGCAAGATTCATCATTAGTCTATAAATTTTATGATATTTAAAAACAAATTTAATGAACAAATTCCATACTTGGGCATCTGTTGAAATAAAAACTCGTTTTTTTCAATGTCAGTCCTTTTAATTTCAGAAAAAATTTTCTTTTTTTATTCAGTAATTACAGTTGGCTATAACAAGAGGGTTTGAATACAAGGAATGATTGATTTGTTCTGAAATTAAAAGGACTGACTTTGAAAAACATGAACTTTTACGTCGACCAATGCCCAAATAATGCATTTTTAAATTAAATTTGTTTAACAAAAAGATCAAATGAATCAAGTAATTATAATTGTTACTGAAATTACCTTAAAGTTCTCAATTAAAAGGACTGACATTGAGAAAAACGAATTTTTCGTCAACAGATGCCCGAACAATGCATTTCTTCATTAAATTTATGGAAAATAATAAAATTTAACAAATGTTGCTGGATGTTGCTGAAATTATCAAAAAGTTCTTGACTAAAAGGACTGGAATTGAAAAAAGGAAAATGTCCGTAGATAAGTGCTCGAATAATGCATTGGTTTATTGAATTTGTTTGATAAAATTCATCAAAAAAATTATGTTTTTTTTGAAATTATTATGAGTTTCCTAATTTTAAAAAATTTATTTAAAAAAAAACGAATTTTTCTGGCAAAAAATTCACGAATCATACATTTTTTGTTAAATTTGTTCATAATTTTAACAAGAATAGTCTTAAGAGAAATTTTTTAAATTAAAATATTGTTTCCATTTATATTTCTTGTTATATAGCTAAAAAGAAAGTTAAATTATTGAAAAATATGGTAAAAACATTTTCAACAAATAATTTGTTTATAAGACATTTTTTTGCTTATTGTATCATGATGGAATACCTTTATATAATGTAAATATATAAAACTTCGGTGATTAAAACAATTTTCCTATTATTGTCAAGCACCAGGAACGTCAAATAGAAAAAACTTCCATTTTTTTCGTCATATTTATTCATAAAAAAACTAAAAAACTAAATAATGCTTGTTGATTATAGACCGATTTATAAGTAGAGGTGTTTTTCTTCTAATGGTCTTTGGTCTTAAAATTTAAAAGTTTTGAAATAGACAATGTTTTTTTGATGTTTTTAATGAATTTCACTATAATATTATAGCCTCATCAGAACTGTAACGAATACAAAAGAAAATATACAATTGGAGGAAATAAAATTTTTTTTGGTTAAAAAAAGTTTTGGAAGTTTATAAAATGAACGTGTTTCGAAGACATCAGTATTTTTTCTATTTTAGGTTAGGTCCAGATTCATTTTTTTTTAAATTTCTAAAAGTACAAAAATGAGAATACTGTGAATTTTTGATCTGACACTGAAAATCTTACCAAAAAATATATAGACGTAATAGAATCTTTCAGTCATTTTCGGTAATTTTACCATTACTCTCTTCTCCAGTCCCATAACTTTTCTACAATTTTTATGTAATAATTAAAGTTTTAGTAACAAATAAACATGAGTTTTATATTCTTAAAAAATTAATTAAATAAATTTGACAAAAAATTGGGATTTAATGTTTCATTATTAGGAAATTTAAAAAGAATAAAAAAATACTAGAAAATGGGATTTTTTGACAAAAATTTCACTCTTTATTATTATTAAAAAACAAACTGTAAGTATACTAATGTATTTTGAGTGTCATGATAGCCTTCTTATTTTATATAGTTGATATTATTATCTATACTTTTGTACTTTTAGAAATTTAAAAAAAAATGTGCCTGGACCTAACCTGAAATAGAAAAAATACTCATGTCTTCGAAACACGTTCATTTTATGAACTTCCAAAACTTTTTTTAACCATTAAAAAAATTTTATTCTCACCTAGACGACTAATGTGGTAAGTGCGCATTATTGTTATGAATATGTATGATAAAAAACTTTGTGCTTTATAAAATACAAATTGTATATTTTCGTTTGTATTCGTTACAGTTCTGATAAGGTTATAATATTATAGTGAAATGCATTAAAAACGTTGTCAAATAAACATTGTTTATTTTAAAATTGTTAAATTTCAAGACCAAAGGCCATAAGAAAAAAAACATCTCTACTAAAAAACAAAATTAAAAATCAGACTCTACAACTTTCTTTTAAATTTTATTAGGTTCTTTAAAGAAAAAAAATATCCTAATCGCTCTACAGGTTCACCCGGAATCGTACTTAGAAACAAAAAATGTAATTTTTCCCTACTTTACAGCGGTTACATTACTTTTTTGGGAGGGGGGAGGTAAAAAAATCCCCAAATTAGTAACGTACTTTATGGATGCCCCATTGCTAGAAAAATTCCACGTGTGACAATAATAATATTTATAATTAAATATCCGTATAAATAATAAATTCTGAATACCCCCGAGGAAGATTTTTCTTACTTTATCATGCTCATTATTGATACGTGTTTCCGACAGTCTTAAATTTAAGGAACGAGCACGATTGTAGAGCCCCTTTCGTAAAATGAAACAGTTTTCTCCGAGGTCTTCGTTGAAACACCGAAGAAAGTCAAGAAACCGGAAGTGACGAAGTTATGACGCCTTTCTTAGTAACGTCGCTGGCTTATCTGCTCTCGCGAAATTCTCGCAAGGAAAATTTTTCAAAGGGGTTTTACCTTCCTTATTTTTAATTTTTATCTTTTCGTCTTGTTTCAACACTTTCTCGCTACCTTCTCCAGAACGGACACCCTAATTACAACCCTTCCAACTGCTGCCTTCTAGTTTTCATCCTATTCACTTATTTCTGCATCGGAATTATGTCTTTCTATTCCTCTCACGTTTTTGGAACTTCAATCCAATTATTTTAATAAGTCTGGAAGTACATCCACACATTTTTCATTATATTATTTTTTCGTGAATGAAAAAAGAGTACAGCTAAGAAATTTTAGTTTGAAAGGAATGGATATAAATTTATTTCCTGGTTTATATAGTTATTAAAAGGAATCTTTCCTTCTATTTTAATCTGTCTGTGTTGGCAATAAACTGGAACATTGTGAGCACATTTTGTATGATTTATAGTGGTTTCTCTAAATATAGCGCGAAAATTTTAATAAATTTAATATACAAAGTGAAATTTATGTTTAAATTTACATGCAATTCTTAAAAATTAACGGATTGTTTTTAAGAACTTTCAGTCCTTTTTCCGAAATTATTTTTAACAACCTTTCTTGGAATAAATTAAAACTAGAAAAAGAATGCAATCGTTAATCACTATTGAATTTAGGTTTATGTCTATTTGTTAATTCACTGAATGCAATGGATCTTTTTTTGACTTGAAACCTTTTTTTAAATTTTTTTTAAGACTTATAAACTCAGCTTGAATTCTTATGTATATTTTTAAAATTCTCATTTATTAATTCTATTCACTTCTATTTATCTGCATTCGATTAGGTTTTTCTGGATTTCACAGTTTTTGTTTCATTACTTTCATTTTTTTAATGTTTTTGAGGTTGTGGAAGCACATTCCGAAATCCAAAAAACCCCAGCAATTCAGGGTTCTGGCATAACCTCAAAAAACCTCATAAAATTTGTTTTCGAGTCCGAGGCCCACACAATGTTTAAGATATGTTTTCAGGGTCACTGAATCTAAATTCCAGGTCCAAAAACCCCAGCATGTCAGGGTTTCGGCATAACCTTCAAATCTCCTCGTAATCTAAGCTAAGTGTCTGAATCTCAATTATTATTATTAAATTGCATAGAATAAAAATTTTAACGTAAATAATGTAGGTGCTATTTTTAATATTTTAAGCTCTACACTCAATAGCTTTAAATGCTGCACAAAAATAGCTATGATTGAAGATAAAGGTAAACTCATTGGGCATCCTGATATATTCGTTTATAATATTTTCTGCCTAAAGGAAAAACTGTGTTGTTGAAAAGTGTTTAAACTGCAATTAATGTTTCAGTTGTAGAGATTTTATTTGCATTATAATAAAGATTAAGCATTATATTTTGATAAATTAACAAAAAAGATTGAGAAAAAACTGTATTTTTTGGGGTAGCTGAATCCAAATCCCAGGTCCAAACAACCCTAGCACGTTAGGGTTCTTACATAAGCTCAAAAACCCTAATTTTTTTCTTCTACAGGGGTCAGACCATGTTTCTTTTATGTTTTTTGGGTCGCTGAAGCACATTCCGAAATCCAAAAAACCCGAGTACGTCATGCTTCGGGAATAACCTCAAAAAACATCATAAAATTTTATTTCGAGTCCAGAGGTCATATCAAGTTTCATATATGTTTTTGGGGTTGCTCGAACTGAATTCGAGATCTAAAAAACCTAGCACGCCAGGGTTCTGACATAAACTCAAAAAACCACATAAAAATTTGTTTTTGAGTCCGAGGCCCACACAATGTTCATTATATGTTTGCAGGGTCACTGAATTTGAAGTCCAGGTCCAAAAACCCTAGCATGTCAGGGTTTCAACATAACCTTTAAAATTCCTCGTAATTTAAGCTTTTTAACGCTTGAACGTTTTAAATTTTATTATATTTTTAACGAAAATCAGTTCAACTCATAAGCCCTATTTACTCCACAAAACAAAGGTATATATGATCGTCGGCTTTAGCGCTACCCAGTGTAAATCCAGAGAAGGTTGCTCGATTGAATTTTGTACATCATATCGTCCTCATAAGGGCTTTTGGCAAAAATCTGAAATTGTGAAATGCTAAGCAAGAATAAATAAATAATTAGATAAATTAATTTTTTACATGTACAATAAGTTTTATAAGTTTATATGAAAATCAAAACCCTGATGTACTGGAGTTTTTTATAGTATGGATTCGGATTCAGCGACCCGAAAAACATATAGTAAACACGGTCTAATCCCTGGACTCGGACAAAAAATGTATGCTGTTTTTCAAATTTATATCAAAACCCTGAAGTTTTTGGATTTTTTGACCTCGGATTCAGATTTAGCAACCCCAAAAACCTTAAATAAACATGGTCTGAACCCCGGACTCGAAAAAAAAAGTTTGACGTTTTTTGAGAGTATATCAAAACTCTGACGTTCTGGGGTTTTTTGGATGTCAAAATCGAATTCAGCGACCCCAAACACATATAGAAAACATGGTCTGACCTATAGACGTGGAAAAGGAGTTTTGGTGCGGCTGTTATTACTACAGATGTTTATTAAATTAACCCGACAAAAAATTATTAATTTACTATCAAATTAAATAAAAATCATATACAAATTTCGGTTATAATAAACCTTATTATGTCACAGAACTTGCACCAAATCCTATATTTCGAAATCTTGAAAGATTTGATCAAACTACATCTGTCGAAGAATATTATACTTTTCTATCAACATTTTTCATTGCATATGATTAGATAAAATTTTCTTAATAATATTTCGGTTTAAAGTTAGAAGACTTTTCAAAGAGCAAAATTTGATAAATATCTTTAATGTTATATTAAATATAATTTGATACAATTCTGGGCCTAGTAAGGTTAAATCGAGTTTAAATTAAAATCTGTTGATAGAAAAGCATAAGATTTCTTAAAAAGTTGAGTTAGATACAAACTTAAACAATTCTGGAATATAGGATTTGATACAAGTCTCTTAGGTTTATGATTAAATAAGAGTTTCAATGAATAAATTGTGTTAGAAAAGCATAAGATTTCCAGAATAATTTTCACAGATTTGATTTGATTTATATCTCGAAAGCATATTAATGTGGATGTGAGTACGGGATATCATACTCGATTCAATCAAATTGAATTTGTATAATAAAGCTTACTAGAATATATACACATTTATGACAGCATATTTGATAGGATTTTATTTAATTTTTAACAAAAAGGTACGAGGTTTACTGAGGTACTGGTCTATTTCGCCTGGATAGATATCAGTAGCAATTCTATCCAAACGTTTGATAGAAATTAATTTCCTTTTTAGTATGAAAGCGGGAAACTGCTTCAATAAACATGATTAACTGAGTGCCCGTTTTGATAGACTTTCTATGAAAAGCGTTTGGGAAAAATATAAGTGAAATTCTTTAAATTGCGGATATAGAAAACATTCAAAGAGGTATTAATTTTTTTAAATTGAATTCTTTTAACCATGATGTGAAGTTAATAGATAATATAATATTCGCATATTCTTAATTTTATTTAGTACAATTGTTGACAATTATAATGATTACGATTTATATTTATCATTATTATTACATGTTATTAAATTTTTTAAACCTTCTTTTTACACATCTTGATAAAGTCCCTAAGGAGATACCGAAAAGTCGGTTTATTACCTATGTATGAGATAAAATTATTGAAAAGGTATGACCAACAAAACTTATTTTCTTTCTTGGCGAGATCCTTACAAAATCAAAAGAAAATGCCTGGAACAGTGAAAAGTTAAAATTTTCCGTTGAAGTTTTCAGAAATTTATCCAAAACTATCTTTAAGTTAGTAGTCCAATTTTCAGGTAGATGAAGTCAATAGACGGGTTGCAATTTGACCTTTACCTTTACCGCATCCACACACAATACAGTTCGCCTGATAGGTAGGTTGAGGAAGAGCGTGGGCGGTTTTGTGGAGGGAGAATGGGTAGGAACCTTACGATTTGACCTACATCCGCTATTCGACCTTCGAACTGCGACTGACTATGCGAGCGCAGGTCATTTCTACTTTTATAGTCGTCCTATAATCGTACGTTGCCTCCACACATCCGTGATCCGTATCTCTCAAGGTTTCCGACTTGTACATTTTCTTTTTAACGACAGGGCAAAAACTTTGTATGTCATGTACAAATACTAAGTCAAGTTTGTTATTTAGTGTGCCTCCAACTGAATTCCGAATAATCGGATTTGATATGTAATCCTCCTATAAGCTCTAGAGCAGCTTTGGTATTCTGATCCAAATTTGATGAGGAGATATCAATCCGAAACAATTTGCAATCTTCTTTCAATTGTCACAACTGACTAGGAAAATAGGAGTATCTAATCCTGTGCTTGATCGGCTGTAAATTTTGGCATCAACATAGCAGAACAGACCTTCTGCACAATATAGTGCTTTAGACTAAACTAATCGCATTAAAAGCTTCCAAACAGATCTTTAAAGCATCCGAGAGTAATTTGGCGCATGAGGCTTTATTGCTAACTTAAGCAGCCCTTTGTGTTTGTTACGTAAACTCATATTTAAAGTTGCCAGGGTTGCATAGAAATTTTCGGTCCTGTTTACAAACCCGCGGTTATAATGACCTGCATAATCCAGTAGATTTAGGTCACGCCTGTCAATAATTGGTTACGAATATTGCATGGCTTGATAATAATTTGTACGTTAATCAGCTTTATTTGATCAAACCAGAATTAATTTCTGTTGACAGAAATCTACTTGAAGCACAGAATTGATTCAACACTTTTTCAATGCTAAGTAAACTTAAACCTCATTTTCCTTTCTGCATATTTAAGGTAGATTCGGGACAGGATGGCATGTGGGTAGTGTGAATGTGTGAGTTTCGTTTGCAGCATTCCCGGGGTAACCACTGGCCCTCCAACTATGCCGATTAGTTTCGTGTTGACGTAGTCAACCCATTGATCGCGTCCTTTCCCTTCTGCCTTACCCTCTTCAAACCCACAGTCGTCCCCTTTCACGACATAATAAAAACGTTCGAGTCGATTGCCTAATCGAGAACCCGGAAAATTGTATCCTGCCCCTTGGCTACGATTCTCATAGATAGCCTTGTTAAAAGCTCTATCGTCTATATTTATAGACAAGTGGTAGATTGGTAGCCCCATGGTCGAGAGTGATTGCCCTTTAATTTGGTTACCAACTCTAAACATTGAAATAAAATATTTGGACTATTGTCACATCACTGTAAAAACTAGGATTCGATTCAGGACTTAATTCGGTATTAAAACAGATCACGCAACAAAACAATCCCACTTCAGTTTGGTTCA
>JAAAKG020133583.1:0-36987 GCA_010014905.2 Druon quercuslanigerum | reverse complement strand
CAATTCCAGACGCTTTTAAATTTTTATTGTTTAAGTCTTACAAACTGCATTTTATAATTCTTTAAACTAAAACTGTACGCCGAAAAATAAAGACCGAAAATGGAAAATTTTTTAAGTAAAAGAAGTAAAAGACTCATGTTAATTATTGATTTCCTGTCATTTCTATGCACATCTCTTAAATTCCTTTTAATTCTGTCGAATTATTTTAAATCCTAACGAATTATTTTTAAGTGCACAAATTTTTTTGTACTCTTGAATTCACCTTCAACTCTTTGAATCGGCATGTAATTCTTTGAATTCACCTTGCTTTTTTTTAAGTATCTTAAATTATTTTGAAATCTCTTGGCGTCTTTTGAATGCTTCTTCAGTCTTTTAAATTGTCTGAACTATTTTGAATCTTTGAATTCTAGAATTCTAGTGTACAAAAAAATTTCAAGTGGTTAAACCCTACATTAGACATTTTAAATTGCAATAGAAAAGTAATAATTTCGTGAATGATTGATAATATCTGAAATAAAATACCTGGTATCGGCTAACGATTTCTTCAAGCTTATAAAGCCACGTAAGATTTGCAACGTCTTCAACCGAGTCTTTACAAACCGGATCATGGAACTTGATCCTGTTGCCGAGTGTATACACTTGATTTATGAAGGATCCATTATACTTGGAAGGCTCTTTGGCGATATTCACAGCTACCTGCTCAATGTAGAGCAAGGCCTTTTCAATAAGACCATAATCCACCATTTTCACAGCCAAGTTGAACTTAAAGTTCTGTAAATCCACAAGAGTGAAACCAGGTTCACTCAAATTACGAGCGTACTCATAAATTTCAGTGAGCATTATAGCGTCGTTATTGACGAATTCGGGGTAAGACTTGTGGTGGTTGGAACCTATGAGAACGAGTTTCACTCCGTTTGCACCATAAGGTCCGAATTCGCTCTGAGCTAAGATATAACAAAAGTGTGCAGCTGAAATATCTCCTCTGGCTGCGAGTGTGTCACCCATAATTGTGATCGATCTGTGATTAATTTCTGGGTTCGCTGAGGTGTTCGAAATTATCATTGCTAAGTGAGGTCTCCAATCATCCCAGTTTGGATCTGCTACACACTGAAAATAAAATAGGAACATATCAATCATAGTAAGCTGAAACTTTAATTATCTTAAGCAAATTAGATTTACATGGCTTGGACCAAATGAACTAATAATTTAATTTGTTTGGGAATACAGAGTACCTAATTCTCACTGGGTTTCAAATATACTTTGTATAATCAAAATAAACTTTCAAATTGAAACCATTTTTCAATAGTATCCATTCAGCTTAAAGAACTCTAAATCTTTGTGTAAAATATTTCGTTTCGAACCGTTAAACTTGTCAACTTGCATTATTTTCAGATGATAAAAGTTTATGATTTGAATTAATTTTGAACTTTAGAAATATTCATTTTGAAATTGCTCAAAAATTAAGGCTTTAAATTTGAGATTTTATTATTTGAATATGAAGTAATTTATTTCTTAATAATTCAGGCTTCGCAGCCGAAAATGCTCTCGAAACAGAGGAAATAGGGTGATTTTCGAGAAAATAGGGGAATCAATTCTTGTACATCCAATTAGTAGATACAATAATAAATTTAACATTTTTAAATTGTTAACTACACAATTTCATTATTTAATTCAAGTTTTAGCCAATTAGTTTAATTTTCAACACACGAAGATAAATTTTCAAACCTTTGCAAAAATAGTCCAATTTCCATTCCAAAAAGACGGCTTTTTGAAAGACTTTAAAAGTTCATACTAAAACTTTTTAGAAGAAATTTGAACTTTAAACAAAAAAGTTTAGTTTTAAACAAGAAAGGTGAATTTTCAACCAAAAATGATGACTTTTCCACCACAAAAGATGAAGTTTGAATCCATAAGAACTAATTTTCCATCTAAAAAGATGAAAGATCGCCAAAATAGATGAATTTCGAAAAAACCTAAATTTTCAAAAATAATTGGCTTTCAAGCGAATGGTCAAATTTTCAAATAAAAACAAGTTAGAAGACAGTTAAGTTATCAGCTTAATAAGCTCAATTTTTAACAAATATATCGTTTTCAGCCAAGAAAGATTACTTTTTTTAAACAAAATAATAGTTTTTAAAAAAAACTTTTTTTTAACCAGAGTTGCATTTATAGCCAAGCGAGATGAATTTTCACTAAAATAGATCATTCTTTAAACAATTGATAGAATTTACATGCTAAAAAAAGGATTTATCTGCCACAAAAGAGGAATTTATAATCCAAAAGGATGAATTTTCTATCAAAAAAGGCGAGTTGTCAAGAAAATAGTTATGTTTTCAACCAAAAAAAAAAAAGATCAATTTTAAAACAAAACAATTAAATTTTTAAACGAATAGTCTATTTTTTAACCATAAAGAATGATCTTTCATCCAGAAATAGTTTTTCTTATTGGGTTTCATTAATAATTCAGTTCACAATTTAAGTGAAAAAACGAGAAAAAGGGGAAGTTTCATAAAAACAGAGAAAAAAGAGGATCTATTAAAAAAGGAATAGATGAAAGAATACGAAAGCTGTAATTTCACTTGTAAATAATCGATTTTAAACATTTTCTAATTAAAAATATTCATTTGCTAAGGCCGGCGACTTGAAGAAATTAAAATTTTGAATACCGATTCACGAAATTAGAAATTGTATAATTTCAAAAATAGAAATCTTTTAAGTACAAAGCTCTAATGACAAATTATTCAATAATTGTTCTCAATTAAAATGGTACCTTTTTCCTGTTCTCGAAATTCAATTTGAAAATTTTTATTGCGTTTAAAACTGAAACTAAGTATAGCGAACTTCTGAGAAAAAGTCGATTAGCCTAATTTTTCTTGAAAAAGTCTCGCTCAAAAAGCAAAACTCACAAAGTCCAAACCGTGTGTTTAAAGAAATATGTAATTTCTCTTCTAAAAATATAAACTTACAGTTACGCTAGCTGGTACTCGACCAGAGTGAAGTTGGTACAAAGTTTGTAGAGGGTCGTTAGCAGGCAAACTGTTTGCAAAACGAGTCATGACCGAAGCATGAGTTCGTTTGTCCAATTTGCTTGCGAGGAAAAGAGCGTGTCCCCAAAGCCCCTCATCCATTGCATATTCTGTTTAAGAAAATAAAATCAAAGTATTAATTTAATATCATTTAATCAGGGAGAATTAAATTTATATGAGTTTAGAGTAATTCCAACTGACCTAACGAATCTTGAACAAGACCGTACAACAAAGTATTTCTGAATTCGTCAGTCATTTGATTGAACGTTTTTCCTTGTTTCGAATTATCTTCTTTTTCAAGGGGGGTAATTGTATCTAGCACGTTTCCATCTTCACCAGAACCTGCCGATCTTTGTGATATAGTTGATTCACGCCTCACTGATTCGCGCTGATTTTTAGTGTAAGGATATGCATCTTTATTCCGCAACAAAAGGGTTGCTATATCCACTCCAACTACATTCTGTTAAAAATAACAAGCATACAAATAAACAGGTTTAATTATTATTGCAGTTTAGGGCCGGAGAAGTAAGGCTCACCCCATTTTGTTGAATTAACATGATCATAAGTTCGTATAAAAGAATATAGGAAGCTCGATCCACCATGTCATTATTACTCGCAGCCTTTATTTTTGATTCACAATATTCTATGATGGTCTTCTTATGAGTCACGCCCCTGCAGATAAAACATTTATTTAGATTTTCTATATTTTCAAGCACTTTTTGGAGAAGATATGCAGATTCTTCTCAGGGTGTTTTATTATCTGCGCAGATTTGATTAACATGATAATGGCTATTTTTTATAAGCATATAAGAGGTCTATTTTTTTTAAATTCTAAATGTTAAATAATTCCAAAGTATAATTCTTAATATCTTTGATATTGGCGATTAATTAATGATTCATTATTGAAGAGTAATTACCAAAAACTATTTTGTATTTTTTACTATCACTGTTTAAGCATGCATGTGTTTATACCGCGGTTATTATAAAGTCACTTAGTATGAAAATAAAACATTTTAATTATGGATTTTTCTAATAACTTAAATGATTATTAATCAATCGCTATAGTCAGAGAAATTAAAAACTATGTATATATTTTTAATTCCAAACCTTCGAAAATCTACATTTTATTTAAATTTGTTGGAAACTTGACAAGTTTTAAATTTTTGCCTTAAAGTCTCTTATATTCTTTCTCGAAAGTTTAGGAAACCATTTGAAATATTTTGAAACATATTTCCATTTTCTCTTAAAATTAATTTTTTAAACAAAAAAAACTTTTAAAAATTCTTAAAACGCTTCTAAATTTTTGTTTGAAATCTTCGAAAATCCACATTTAGTTCTAATTTTTTTTTTAATATCGCCAACATGTGTATTACTTTGTAATCAATTTAAAACTTCAAAACCTTCAAAGTATCTTTTAAACTGATTGGAATTTTTCCTAAAATTAAACAAAATTCTGAATAATTAAAAAATTGGCATAAAAGCTTCCGCATTATTTCTTGGCAAATCTGGAAATCTTTTGAAATGATTTTAAAGTTTTAAAAAAATATTATCCTAATATTAGTTTTTTAAAATAAAAGAGACATTGTCAATTTTCGCAGAAATCTTAAGAAAATGTTTATATTCTCTTGAAACATGAAGCTTATCAGAATTTTTGTATGTTTATAAATAATTTAAAATATTTTTAAACCTTTTTAAATATTCTCCTAAATTTTATTGTTTGTTTTTCATTAAATTCATTTCAAATCAAATTGGAATCTTAAGAATTATTTTTTACATTTTTTTCTTAAAACCTTTGAAAATTCTTGAAAAACTTAAGTTTACCGGTTAGCAAATACCCTCACATACTTTATACGAACATAACTAAAATTATGCGGCTTAAAAAACTAATAAGCGAGAATTATGAATTTTAATTAAAGAACTTTTGCCAAACTTTCCCATCAAAGTATTAAATATCAGTAAAAGTTAGAGTTGAGAATTTAAACAAAAATGACGTGCTTAAATTCTTAAATGTAATTACACTTGCTTAATCAAAGGTCCAGGGTAAGTCCGCAGTTCACGGGCGACGGGATCGTTTTGTAAGAGATTATCTACTCGAAGAATGTCCACTTTTGCTCTTTCACCATCAGCTGGATAAGCTGGGAGAATATGCAGTAAAGATCCAATCGAGAATGATCCTGTCAAAGAAAAACATTGTTTTACTTACATTTATATTTCCAGGAAAGTATATTATTGAGTAAATAATTTTTACGAAGCCTAAACAAACGCACCTTTTGCATGAGCTGTAGAAAATTTACTAGGCGTTAATCTAGATGAAGCGATGGTCTGATCTTCCAAAACAGAGCTTTCATTCAAATTGCGTTTTTCACTTGTAGTCCTGAAAAAATCAATTAAATAAAACCACATCCAGTTTCATCACTCTATCGCAACGAGCATACTTACTTCTTGATCCAAAGCACAATTAATTATTCAATTAAGCCCTTATTAAATATTATAATAAAACACGAAACTCTGGATTTTTTTATTTAAAAAGAACAAAAAACGCTTGAATTTTCTTATTAGAAGTAACTGAGTAAAATAAGAGGGGCTGATTACTCGTGAAATTTTGTTGTCTGAATGAACATTCGTGAAATTTTTGACATATTTTTGAAATCTTTGTGAAATTATTGAAATCATTATGAATTCTTTTAAAACTTTGTTAAATCATGGTAAAATCATTGAACACTTATCAAACCTTTGTGAATCTATGTGAAATCATTGAAGTAATTTTGAAATCATTGAAGTCATTTAAAATCTTTGAAATATTTTAAATCTTTAAACATATTTGTGAAATCTTTGTAATTCCTTTATAAAATCTTTATCAAAACATGGTAAAATCATTGAAATATCTTAAATCTTTGTGAAGGCGTTGAAGTCATTATAAAATCTTTTGAAATCTTTCAAATAATTTCAAATATTTGTGAAATCTTAAAAAATTTTGTGATTTCAAAATAATTGTAAAACCTTTGAAATCTTTTAAAATCTTTGTAAAATTGTTGAAATTGTTGTACCCTTTTAATTTCTTAAAATATTTGTGAAATCTTTACAAACTTTTGGAATTTGTGTAAAATATTTGTGATTTCTTTCTAAAACTTGCAACAAATCATGGTTAAATGACTGAAAGCTCTGATAACTCTGTGAGATCTTTTAAATTAGTGTGACATTGAAGTCATTGTAAAATCTTTGAAATATTGTAAAACCTTGAAATATTTGTAAAATCTTTATGATTTCTTTATAAAATCTTTGTCAAATAATGGTAAAATCATTGAAATCTCTGAAATCTATATGAAATCTTTAACATATTTGTGACATAAATGAAGCATTGTACAACCTTTGAAATATTTGTTATCCTTTTCAATCTTTTAAATATTTATGAAATCCTTGTGAAACCATTGAAGCCAGTGTAGAATCTTCGATATCTTTTGAAATGATTGTGAAATATTTAAAATCCTTTGAAATATTGAATTAATGGTAAAAGATTTGAAATTTTTATATATTATATTAATTTTGAAATATTTCTGTTATGTTTTAAATCTTTGTGAAGTCTTTTGAAATTTTTCTGAAATCTTCTGAAATAATTTGAAATCTGTCAAACATCTTTGATTATATAATTACACTCAAAAGCTGAGTGGTCAACCCCCCAAGGTTCAATATAAAATTTCTAGCATTTCTACTTAGCGATCCTCAAATTAAAATCGCAAAATTAAAATTATGCCTTTTGGCTTCACCTATTCGAATTGCGAAAGAGACGCCTTCTAAAAGGACTCTTGGTCCATCCGGAAAATCCAAAACACGGGACGTAGAGTGCCTTATTCGGCGAGAGGAAGTAAATGCTTGGGTTTGCGTAAAATCTGACATGCAATCGAGATATAAATGTGACTAGTGAGTTTAAATTAAATTTCTGCAATTAGTTAAAACCTTAGAATATTCAATATTCAAGTTAGAATAATCAAAAAGTATGAACTGACCTGTCATCGCATGAGCTGCGTCCCGAATGAACGCTGGCTCTATCTTCGGGATAATTGGCACTACTTCTTGCTGCATGTTGCTGTTGATGTTGATTCGCGTAATATTTGTGATACCATTCACTGTAAGCAGCGGGATTCGTTCGCCGCAAGTTTTCCAGGTAGGCATAGTAATTACTGTTGTAATTTGTACCATAATCATAACCACCGTAACCTGAAACATCGCCTTTGACTGTCGCTACCCATGCGATTGTACAAATATAATTAAATTAAATTATATAAAATAAAAATACTAATTAAAGTAAATCAAAATTGTATAATAATCACCATTGTAAGCGTAATAAGGATCCCTTGATCGCATGTAGTAGTCCCTGTCCCTGTCGTTGTAAGAAGATCTGCTCGAAGGTCGTGAACTGGAAAAAATTGATTGATAATGTTTGCAAATTTTGCAAAAGATTAGAATTTTTGCAAAAGATAAATTATTTTTCCTTGTTTTCAAGAAACTTCTCATTTTTTCATTACTTTGCTTAAATGCGAACTGAATTAATAGAGTCCAATAAGAAAATCCTAATATTTCAAAATTTCATTATTTCGTTTATTGGTTGACAATAAATTCTATTAACTAAAAATGTAAATAAATATTCCATTTTTTATTGAGATTTTTTTTTTAATTGATCATAGATCTTTTCCAATTGAAAATTCGTCTTTTTGGCATAAAATTAATCTTTTTGGTTAAGGATTTTACTATTTAGTTGAAAATTAGTCTTTTTTTTGACATTCCAAAGTTTTTAATTTCAAATAAAATCTTTTTCCGTTGAAATATCATCTATTATATTTTTTGTTAGGAATACATTTCTTTTTGGTTGAAAAATCAACTACATGGTTTAAAGTTGGACTACTTTTAAAAAGATTAATTCTTGTTTGGTCGCCTTTTTGTTATTATGTTAATTTTCTCGGCGAAAATTCATCTTTCTGACTGAAAGTTGATCTATTTGGGTAACATTACTTTTACTGTAAATTCAATTACTTTGTGAAAAGTTCAACTACTTTGTTAAAAATACATTTAAAAAAATTCAGCTCTGGTCGAAAATTTAGTTTTTTGTTAAAAAGTCGTTTTGTGTCTGGTTATGCATTACCTATTTTTATCTGAAAATTTAACTATTTCATTTCTGGTTGAAAATATATTCTTGATAAGATTCACAATCAACTATTTGGTAGAAAAATAATGCAATTTGTTGAAAATTCATCTTTCTTGGTACAAAATTAATCTTCTTGGTAGAATATTCCTTTTTAGGTTGAAAATTTAACTATTTAGTAGAAAAATTCAACTTTTTTACATAAAAATTCAAATATTTTATTGAAAGTTGAATTGCTTTGTTAAAAGTGATTGTCTTCAAAGATTCACTTATTTGCTTAAGAATTTAACTTTTTACTGGAAATACGTTTTTTTATTAAAAATTTATTTTTTATCTGAAAATTTAACTATTCCATTTTTTGTTTTAAATTTCTCCTCCTTATGTTACAAACTCAATTGATTTGATAAAAAATCATGTATTTTATTTTAAAAATTCCTCTTTTTGGTTGAGGATTTTTCTTTAAATGCAAACATTTATTTTAATTCATGACGTTCATTCCAAATATTATTTAACATAACTGAGCTAAAAATTGCAAAATAAATGAATTTTTAAACAAACATCTAAATTTTGCCGAAAACGGATTTTCAAGAATATAACTCAATTTCCAACGTAAGTGATGAATTTTCAACTAAAGTGATGAATCAAAAAGATAAGTTTTCAACGTTTAGTTTCAACTGAAATAGTTGAATGTTCAACAAAGCGAAAAAAATTAATTTTAAACCAGAAAGATGAATGTTCAGATAAAATAATGAATCATTAACTAGAACAGTTGAATTTTTAACCGACTAGATAAATTTTCAACAAAAAATATATTTTTTCAATCAAAAATTGAATAATTAAATTTTTAGTTAAAAAATTAATGTTGAAGCAAAGAGATGAAATTTTACCTCAAATTATGGAACATTCAACTGGAATAATAGTTATATTTTCAGTTCAAATAAATACTAATTTTCAACAAAATTGTCCAAAAAGGGACGTTCATATTTTTAACTGAAGGAATTAATTTTCAATCCAACTGATAAATTTTCAACTAAAACGTCGAATCTTCATCCGGAAAAGATTAATTTTCTACAAAAAATGCGCATTTTTAACAAAGTACATACATTTTCAAACAACTAATTTAATTTATAAATAAAAAATATCAATTTTCAACCAAATAGTTGATTTTTCATCCAAAAAGATATGTTCTTTAACCAAAAATAGAATGGTTCAATTTTCAGTAAAAAATCTAACTGTGAAACAAAAAAAAAAGATTTTCAGCAAAAAAGTTCAATTTTCTACTGAAATAGTTATATTTTTAGTTAAAAAAATTTATTTTCAACAAAGTAGTACTAAAAATTTTCAGCAAAATAGTGCAATTTTCTACTGAAATAGTTAGATTTTCAGTTTAAAAAATTTATTTTCAACAAAGGAGTACCATTCTCAAACAGAGATGAATTTTTAATTAAAATGGTGAATCTTCAAACAAACAAATTTCTAGCCATATTTTCACTTTTAACCAAGTAGTTTAATTTTAATTTTAATTACAGTTCTTTCAAATTGTGACAAATTCTGACATGGAACAGGAATTCTTTTAAATTCCTTTCTTTTAAATTCGAATAATAATGCTTTTGAAAAATCCGGAAATTACGGAAACTACCTGTCCTAAAATAAATACAATAACTATTTTCTAAAATTCCCTGCTGCAAGTCAGGATTTACAAATGAGGAGGCAGCGAATAAAACGTAATGAATCCATTTTTTGAAATTGAGAAACTGCTTGTTTCTGTATGTTCGAAATATCATCCATACGATTATCAAATTTGACTTAGTGAAAAAAATCGTACAAAGATAAAAATTGAAAAATATTTTTCTTATAATGAAAAATAATAAACAACTAAATAATAAATTGTGATTTAGAGTAAACTGAGATAATCTGTAAAATCTGCGACTATAGATAAACGAGAAATCACTTTTCTAAATTGAACAAAATTATTAAAATAATGAAAACTTACATTTTTCTAGGATCAGAAGTAAATTCCCGTTCAGTTCCCGGTCAAGTCGCCACCAATTTAATGCAATTTTTTGGTTACAAACTATTTTTTTGTTTGTTACAAATTCGCCTTTTTAGGTTTAAAATTTATCTCTTTTGGGATAAAACCTTTTTTAGTTAAAAATTAAACTTTTTCCTCGAAAATTCAATATATTTAGACTTGAAATGTTAAGAACGTAGTATTTAATAATGAATTCAATATGGTATTTACATTATTTTTGTTAAACAGAATTAATTACCATACTATTCATCTATTTCCGTGATTAATTACCCTATTTTCCCTGGTTGGATAGAATTTTGGGCTAGGTTACTTTTAAGGTGAGTCTTAAGACTAAGTGAGATTAAGACTATAGTCACTTGCAGTAAAAAAAAACTGAATATTAAAAAAGGCTTTCAAAATAACTTATGAATAAAAAGTGCTTACGTTCTGTTGTAGGGATCATCGTAATAGTCTCTTCTGTAAGCATCCCTGGGATCATAATCATCGTATCTTCTGGGTCTTCTATCGTCTCGCCTTCTGTCTCGATCAGGATAATCCCGATCTCTTGGATACCGAGAATCATATTCTCTTCCTTCTCTCTCTCTGCGTCTAGGATCTTCTCTTTCTCGTCTGAGATCATCGAGTCTTCTTCTTCCTCCTTCTCTCTCGTCAACTTCTCCTTTCGCTCTCGCCCTTCTGTCGACTTCCTCCCTCCCGTGTCTGTCCAGATCATCGCGACTAGCATTTCTACGATCTTCCTCTCTGTAAGGACCTTCTCGACGATCTAAATCTTCTCGAGAATTATAAGCACGATCGAAATCAGCTCCACGCCGACGGTCGTAATAGTAATCGTCGTCGTATTCTCGCTCTCGCTCGTAACTAAAATTGCATTAAATGAGGGGTAATTAAGCGATTGGGAGTCTGAAGCTGTTTTAAATTGTTCTCCTATTAACAAACTTTAAAAATCATAAACGTTTTTAAATGAGATATGTACTTACTAGGGGCCTTTCCTTTCATACTCAAATCTTTTGCGTTCAGCGCTCCCTTCCCTGTGCCTTTCCCTGTTTTCCTCTCTATTTACGTCTTCGCCGTCACCATCCTCGATACACTCTCTTCGATTTTGTGATGCGACGGTTTTACCTTCTCCCATCGAGGCACCAACTGCCTCTTCTCTTTTTCTTCTACTTTCATTAACCGATTCCTGCATAGCAGCCGGAGCTAAACATAAAATTATTTATATAATATGATATATTATTAAATAAATTACTCGAACTACGAAATTCTTGTGAATTGAAAAAAAAAGAATCTAACGATCCAACTTGGATCAAAAGACGTTTCAGGGTGTCTATTCAAATCTAGGGAAAATAAATCCCTGACAATTCCAGGCTTTTTCCAGGCATCATTTTTTATAACATGGAACCATTAAAATATTTCAGGAATTATTTGTCTTTAAACACCATGAATTATGATTCAAACACATTTTTATTTTATCTACTCACACTTCAAATTCAGTGTATATTTTGGTAAAATAACTTTGGGTACTGTATCAAATTCAATTTAAACAGCTGAAAAAAGGTAAATTTTTAAGTAAAAACGTGGACTTTC
This sequence comes from Druon quercuslanigerum, assembly GCA_010014905.2. Classification (NCBI taxonomy): domain Eukaryota; kingdom Metazoa; phylum Arthropoda; class Insecta; order Hymenoptera; family Cynipidae; genus Druon; species Druon quercuslanigerum. The sequence continues at coordinate 25,208 of JAAAKG020133583.1, read as the reverse complement.
AAAAAGATAGATGCATTTTTGACCAAATAGTTGAATTATCAACCAAAAAGTTTAATTTTTTACCAAGATAACGATTTAAAATAAATACATTAATTCTCCATTAAACAGTTAAATTGTCAAACAAAAAGATGAAATTTCAACTAAAATGTTTAATATTTAGCTAGAATACTTGAATTTCCAACGAAGAAGATGAATCTTCTATCGCAAAGACGATTTTTCAACAAAATATATAATTTTTTAACAATACATTCTAATTATCAAATACAAAAAGACACATTTTCAATAAAATGGATGATTTATTTAAAAATAGATGAATTTTCAGCTAAAATCATCTATCTTTAACTAAAATAGTTGATTTTTTAAGAAATAACATGAATGTTCAATTAAAAGGGTAAATATTGTCAACTGAACGGAAGTAATTTTCAATTGGAATAGTTGCATTTTCCGGTAGAAAAAAACTAATTTGAAACAAAAACAAAACTAAACACAACTAAATTAAAAAAATAGATAATGCATAATAGATCTGCATTTTGAAAATATGAATTCGGAACGAAAAACGTAGTAGTTGATATTTGAATCAGAAAATATTAAAGTTTTTAACAAAAAACAATGGAATTCAACCAAAAAGAACGAATTTTTAACTCAAACCAATCAATTTTCAGCCTAAAAGAGAATAGATGAATTTTCTGTTAAAAAAATTTATGTAAAAAAAAAGAATTTTTAATAAAATAGTTCAATACTACTCTTTTACAAATGAAGAAGCATTGTTATTAAATTTAATATTGCAATTTAAAAAAATTAGGCATCCTCTAAAAAAATGCACTGAAAATTCCAGGTTTCTAAGTAGATATAAAGAATCTAACAACACCCTTTCTAAAGCAATAGAAAACAATTTTTAATTTCCTTAGACCATTAATATTCAAAGACATTAATATTAATTATCATTCCAATTTGAACCAAGTAATATTCCTAACAAAGAATCTTTTCTAAACGAAGTTAATAAATTTGAAATAAAAATTAAAAATGTATTATCTTTCATAGTTATTTACAGTTCTGAAAAACTTACGGCTAGTAGTCATAACTTCCTGAGATCCCGTAACCACCCTTGAACTGGATCTATCATCGATCGGCTGAACAGACTCATTAGGAGAAGCACCTCCCAAAATTTGCCGAAGATCACTATTTCCTTGCTGAATATGTTCCTCGGCTTCATTTCCACGTCCAGGAATCTCTCGCGTTTCGCTCAATTCAAGAGGGGCTTGAATCTGAGGCAGCGATCTTTCCTCCCCAGAAGGATCATTACGAGATTGCTGTTGCGGGACGGACCTCTCCCTTCCAGACGGATCATTCCTTCTCTCCATTATGTCCGAATCTACTCTCTGCAATAAAGGAATCCTCTCTTGTCCAGAGGGAACATCACGTCTTTCTCCTCTATCGGGAACACTTCTACTTTGGGTATTTTCCTGACCGGAAGGATCATTTCTTCTAGGGTCCGAAATGCGAGCAACTTGTCCGTATTGTTCTTGACCAGTTGGATCATTTCTACGGGGATCTACTGAACTTTGACCAGGCACTTCACGGACGAAGGGAATATCGTTCGGTACCTCGTCGTTTTCATCATCCTGACTCGGTGGGGTCGCTTCGTGTTCCTCATGAGAATCTGTCAGTTCTCCAGTTTCTAAGAATGTGTTTCGATCGTTTGATGCAAATTCGTAGTTGTCTGGCGTCTGAAAATAAAAGTACATTCAATTAAATTAGATTAGAAATCGTACAGGCGTCACAATGATCCTAGAAAATATTTTTTAGGGACTTTTAGGACACTTCATAATGTAAATATATTACAACAGGGTAGCTGAAAAATAATTTTTAAGTTTTCCTGGCCATTATTATCTAAATACTAGCATTTTCAATAAAACAATTGAATTTTCAAACAAAAAAAGATGACTTTTAAAAAAATAGTTGAATTTTCAACAAAAAGATGAATTCTCATCGAAAAATGTAATATATTTGATATTGCAAAAACAAAAAACTAATTTGAAACAAAATAGTTCTATTTTTAACTAAAGAGTTAAGTATATAACTAACCAATTAAATGCTCCACATTAAAGTTCAATTATTAACCAAATTGATAAATTTTCAACCCAAAGTTCGAATTTTCAAAAAAAAAAAAAGAGTAAACTTCAAACGAATACGTTTTCAACCCAATAATGGAATTTTTCAGATTAATTTCAACAAAATAGTTAAATTTTCAACCAAAGAGATGAGTCATCCAACAACAAAACAAATTTTTTCCAAAGTAGTTAAACTTTTACCCAAGGCTGCATTTCTAATTAAAAAAGATCAAATGAAAAAACCCATTTTAAAATAAATAGTTCTATTTTCAACCATAGTTAAATTTTTAACTAAATAATACTATTTTCCACAATGCACTTAAATTGTTAACCAAATTGTTAAATTTTCAACTAAATGGTCGAAGTTAAAAAAAAAAGATTTAACTTTAAAAGAAAACGTTTTCAACCAAATAACGGAATTTTTCAGAAGACAGTTATATTTTCAGCAGAAAAAGATGAATTTTCAATACAAGAGGACAAGTGTTCAACAGAACAGTTGAATTTTCGACCGAAAAAGATTACTTTCAACAAAATACTTGAATTTTGAACAAATTAGTTAAATTTTCAACCAACGAGATGATTCTTCAACCAACAAAATAATTTTTTTTTTCAAAGTAGCTAGACTTTTACCCAAGTAGTAGCTGAATTTTTAACTAAATAAGAGAAATTTTTCAACAAAAAACTAATTTTAAACAACATAATTTAATTCTCAACCAGAGTTAAGTTTTTAACTAAATAATTAAATAATGGAATTTTTCAGACATTAAAAAATATCAATTTTCAACCAATTAGTTAAAATTTTAACCAAAGGGATGGATTTTGTAGAAAGATGCCTTTCTTAAAAAAGGCATAATTAAAATATCGACATACAAAAATCCCAATTATGGAAATTAAAAAAAAGATTGTATAAAGAAAAAAATCATAGGAAATTTGTATGTGTCCTCTACGTTTCTAGCTTGAGTAAACAAAATAAAATAAAAAAAATTGTCTTATTCAATTTATCATTTTATAAAGATAACTTTGCGTATTTGACTATTTATTGACAACAAAAAAAGTCTTTTTGCTTGCCTCTTTAGTAAACTTTCATAAAACGATTGAACATATTTTCTACTTTATAAGACGCTTTTCAAATAGTTAATTTATTTAATTACTTTCTCGACCTTGCCATTTTTATGGATTTGCAAGTACTATTTGGTACTATCTAAGCTTTGAGATGATTTTTTTTTTTCATTTTAATAAGAAAAGTAAAAAATATATTAGATTGTGACATCTGCAACTAAGAAAAATTTGTAATACAAATAATAAAAATATTATAAAAATATCTATCCTATTGTGGGAAATTATTTTCTTCCTGTCCAAAAGAACGTTTCCACATTAATAGAATTTTTGAGTAAAATATTTGTTTTTTCTATAGCGAAAATATGTCTCCTGATCGGTTATCATTACATATAATGTAGTTAGACAAAATTGTAACACATTAACTTTACCGTTTTTTTAAAGTAAGTTATGTAAACTGGATACTTGCAGCGATCAAAAATAAAAAGGAAGAGACTCTAAAGGAAAATAGTTGACAGGCTGTAGAGCTTGTAATAGTAACAATAATAAACAAAATGAATTGCTTAATCAAAAGTACACTACCTGTTCCACATGGAAAGGCTGCGTAGGAACTTCCAGATTACTAACTTCCTGTTTAAAGTCCCTCGAGTTGCTTGAGTCCTTCGAAGAATTCGCCGAAAACTTCGGGTCATTATCCAATGTCTCCTTATTAATAGAATCTCTTGAACCATAAATATCCCGCGTTTGCAATTCAGGAGCCACAACCTCCGAATTAACAAACTCCGAAGGCTGCTGAATATTCTCATAATTCTCCACGTTCGGTTCCGGTGTCCACTTCTGGGCTCGAACGTTCATAACGCGATCCTTTCCATACCAATTTTTATCCTGCGCCACCGCAGTACTTTGATTATACCACTGATCGTAAACAGCTTGTGAAGCAATCTCTAAACTCGCAGCAACTCCTTGAACATTCGCAACATCTTGAGGATTCAACTGAGTCTCCAACGCTCGAGCATTTTCTTCCTCAACTTCTGGTAAAATCGGTACATTATCAGGAACAGCGTCTTCAACAAGTTTACTCGACTTTTCATGATTCCTACTAGTATTAGTATTGATATTCATCTGGCTAATTCCACTCGATAATTCGGAAGTCCATTCCCCATCAGCGTTCCAATCCAATTCAATATTCTCCTGATCCTGGAGACTATCTTGAGCACTGAAAGAAGCCTTCGTTTTGCTCAATCCCGATGATAATCCTGTGGAATCATTCAAAGAAGTTGAACTAGTAGCTGGAGTCATAGGAGACTTCTTCCTCTCCTCCGCCTGTTCAGTAATATTTGATATATTTGCCGTGGATCCAGATGTTGTCGAGGCATTAGATGAAGCAAAATGTGCTGGAGGTCGAATTTGCTGCCACTCAGTCGCCGAGACTCTATTCGACTCATTATCTAAAGTAGTTTCTTTCACGTTATTTTCTTGTTGACCCCACTGACTCGGCTGCTCATTTTGTACCGAGTGTTCCGGCCACTGCTGAGAATCAGGGTTCTCTGATCGGTGCCAGCTGGACAAATTCGCCGCGGATGAATAATTCTGTGGCTGCGAATGAACGGTCTCAGAATTTTGATTCTGCCACTGATTCAAAGCTGGGTTGCTTTGCACTGAGGGCCAGTTTCTCTGTCCTCGTTGATCCTGCTGCTCCATCGGCCAGGTCAGAGAATTATCATTGGCAGATTCAGGGCCAGAATATGCCTGAGCGATTGGGTGTGGTTGACGAGGCGGTTGAATTGGGGATTGTTGAATTGGAGGTTGTTGATTTGGGGATTCTTGAATTGGTGGTTGTTGAATTGGAGGTTGTTGAATTGGAGGTTGTTGAAGAGATTGCTGAAGAGGTGGTTGAGATTGCTGGCCGCACTGATTCCCAACACTATCATACTGATTCTGATTTTCAATACTCGGCTCTTGCCAATAAGGTGGAACCTTGGATTGGTTTTGCCAGTTTTGTGTCGGAAGAGCCTGCTGCTCATTCCAATTATAATTATTCACAGGAGGTGGAGTTTGATGCGCTTGATTAAGAGGATTACTTTGCTGGGTAAAATATGCGTTATGAGGTTGATCGTTTAACCATGGTGCATGATCAGAGATTGAAGAATTCGACTTTGTAGAACTCGGTCTTTGAGACGGAGGCAATTGTTGATTGAAGGTGTAATTCTGGTATGGAGGGTATGAATCAGAATAATTCGGGGTCGATTCTCTACTAATTGTCCTCGGAGTCGTTGCTCCTGAAGTGGAATGTGGTTTGTTTAATGGGGGTCTGTTGTTTCCATTTATGTTTTTGTAGTAGTCTTGAGCAGGAGGAGTTTGTTTCTGAGGTGGATAAGTAGGAATGAATTGGTTTTGTGGATGCTGTGGTTGATGAGGAGGTTGTGGTTGTTGAGGAGGATGTGGTTGTTGAGGATGCTGTGGTTGTTGAGGATGAAGTGGTTGATGAGGATGCTGTGGTTGATGAGGATGCTGTAGTTGTTGAGGATGCTGTTGATGTGGTTGGTGTTGCTGATGTTGTGGGTGAAGAAGTTGAGCTTCGGGTTGCTGATCGACGCTCCAGTTCCAGGAATCATTTCCGTTGTTTGCGTTTTCTGATCCCCAGTCCCAAGGATCTCCAATTTGTTTTGGCTGATTCATGGCGGGAGTTGGAGGATGGAAGACATTACTTGGGGGAACATTTAATGGCACTTGGGGTGCCACTGAGTTCCATGAATTTTGATTTTGTAGTCCATAGCCTGCTGCCGCTGCATCTACTCTTGCTCTCGTTGGCCGTCCGCGATACGGATTCTGAAATTATTAAATTTAAACATTTCGTTCGAAAGTTGATCAGGCTTCACTACACAGGTTTGTAATGCTTTTTCTGTATTTAGATTTTTTTAAAAGTAAAGTATATCTATTTGGAGTTATACTTACACTCATGCTAATGTTGATCTAGTACCTTTCGATTTATATTGTTTAAACAGAAGCTGAAACAAAAAAGTAGTTTATTTAAAGGTGGCAGAAGATATTAAAAAAAAAAGATTTTAAATGTTTTTCTACAACCATTTTAAAAGAAAATCAAGTCTGACACTTTTAATTTAATTTTACAGAGAATCAAAAATTTTTTTGTTTCATATGTGTGCAATCCTTTAAACAGGAAAGAATTTTATTTATATTGACGCCATAAAACTGAGTTAAATAACTATTACGAGAGAAAGGACATCTGCTGAGGTCTCAATGGCTCAATAAAAGTGTTTTTCACAGCGGTTTATATCTGAAATGGCCAGTATGCATCAGTATGCAAGTTGTTTGCCGATAAGAAAAACAATAAACAAGACTGTTTAAAAAATAACCAAAAGTGTCGAAAGACTCTTTGAAAGTGTTAATACTATATAAAGTCAAAATTCTCTTTAAAACTCGAACTTTCCGAGATTTTACCCCTTTCAGTAAATTACAAAAAGCAAAACCACCTGATAATACATTTCCCATAACTCAATCTATGCATGTCTCAGTACTCCCATAAATAAATTCGCAAATTTAATTTGTCTCTGAAAAAAGACTGTAATGGTACAGATCGTAGGTAACTGAAAAAATGAGACTTCACACCCAATAAAAAAATCATGCATTTCATACACATACGGGGAGATTAAGTTCATAAATCGAGGTCATAAACGTCAAGCGTGGAGGAAAAGTGTATCAGGTTATTGCCACAAATATACTCTTTCATAATATCTCCTGACCGTTTCCAAAATCTGTATAACCTCATTAATCTAATTTTGACAGCTGGCGAATGGAAAAGCACGAGAGTAAAGGCAAGGTGGAAGAAAATCCTCAAACATCCTCAAACCGAAGGCCTCAAACGTCAATGAAACCTACGTACAACACCCTCCTAAACCATATACGTCAGATTCTCCCAAATTTACAAGAATTATATAACCCGAATCGTGAGGAAGCACTTTCGTAGCTTTCCTCGCGTCACCGGGCCAGGAAATTTCGTGAAAAAATGAACCTTCCCGAACTGACAGTACAAAACGTATACTGCCAGCTGTGAAACACGGCTTTGAAACTCATGTACTCACCCACCTATCGAGTCTTGCATTCAAATCCATGCGCTCGCAAAAGCATTATTTTTCTAGCAAAAGTTTGCTTTCACTAAACACGGCACTCGTCTCCTGTAAACAGATAGCTCGAAATTTTGCCGAAATGGACAACGCGGCTGTAAAAAATCACTGAAACGCGGACATTCTACAGGAAAAGGGAACTGTGGTTCAGCCACAGTAGCACGAACGTCACGAATTTCTCTCAATCTCCTGTCGGCAGAGTTTCCGACATTTTGATTATCAGGTTCAGAATTGCCGTAAGAGATAGCGCTCGCGTCACATTTTAAAAACAGGGGTTCTCAACAGTAACGTTAGAAATTTATAAAATCAAGTTTCACCAGTGGTATCTAAATTCAAAATTTTGAACCAGCTTTAAAAATAAAATCTACAAGTTTGAACGAATTTCAAATTATAAATTTCATAATTAAGTGGTTTAACGCAAGTTTGACCCTATTTATTACAATTCCTGTCCTTAGAATGATAACCACTACTAAATTGTTTATCAATTTTATCAATTATTTTGAAAAGCATCTATTACAAACAAATTGTTTAAAAAATAAGGATTAAAAAATTACTTATAGCAATTTTCATTTTTTCAAAAAAAAACATTTTTTTCACACCAATAATATATTTAAATTTCGAAATACCGTACATTAGAATAAAATAAATTTTGGTGATTTTTTAAAGTGATAATAATGGTTCTTTATATTTTTTAAAGAAAATAAGTCATTAAATTTTTTAAATAGTAAAAACGTGATGAGTTGGAAGTTGAGAGAGGATCTGACGTGGTGCGCTTTGAGTGGAGAGTGGAGACTTGAAGAAATTCATGTGGGGATTGTATTGTATGGCTGCGGCAACTCGGTCGGTTGGTTTTGTGACACCAGAAACGTCCTCGCAAATGTGAATTAGAAAATTGGAGTGATTTTTGAGAGAATTAAGAAGTGAAAAATTGAACAGAAAGTGCAAAGCTTCAAAATGATTTTGATGACGATGATAGCAAGAATAGGAGACGGCTTGCCTCTCGCAGCCGCTATGCAGGATGACGAACAGGTTAGAATCCTGACGAAATGTCACTTTGCTCTTACTTTGAACAATATGTTCTTTATTTACTCAAAAAAGGAAATTAAATTGAGGATACTTTGAATCTTGAAAATATCATTTGTTCATTTCCCTATGCTAAACAATTCTCTGAGATGAAATTCATCTATTCGTAGAGGCAATTTAAATTAACTTCTGACCTGTGTTTATTTTTTTTTAAATACTTTACGAATTATTTTTGTAGAGTTTGCATTATTTATCATGTTTTTATAAAAACAACTATTTTAAATTGTGGAATTTTAAATATATGATGTACAGTTTACTAATTTTATTAGATGAATTGAGCTTTTTTTTACAACAATATGTTGAAAAAATATGTTTAAGATTTTATAATGAGATAGCGATTATAAATATAATTTTCTAGTTTAATTCTAAGGGAGAATGAGTAAAATATTTCAAGGTCTTTTAAAATTCGAAAATAACTCAAACCTGTAAGGTGATAATCAGTTTTTTAACCTTTGGAACCTTGAACTTGGCGGTTGCTTCTTCCAAATTTAAATGAACATTTTATTGAAAAACAGCATATTTTTCATGGGGCTTGAGAGTGTTTGCTAAACCGGGAAAAGCCCGGAAATTCGTTGTCACCGGTGAAAACCGGGAAACAACAGTGAATTTACTTTTTGACCGGGCATTTTACAAATTGTTAAGGGAGAAGTCTATTTAATCACTTGAAACATTACATGGTCATACAGCTCATTTTTATTGATAACATTCAGTTTACAATTCTTTATTCTAAAATCTTTAACTTAAAAAATTTTGTTTTAAATCTTCATTTTACGCATTTTTAATTTTACGATTTTCTAAATGCAGTTTCGATGATCTTAAAAGTTAAAAGCGTTTGAAATTGAAAATTTGAAAATTAATCATTTCAAAAATTTAAGTGAAGATTGAAAAGTGAATAATAATTGATTTAATAAGCCGTCTCTGAATCTGTTCAAAATTAAAGAAACTACCCATTTTAACGTTAAAAATTGAAATCTTTCAGTAGATAAAAAAATGTTGATTAAAACTATGAAAATTATTTTCAACTTTAAAATAACTTGAAATAATTAAAATTAATAGATTCACGATTATACACTTATATACAATTTTTAATTCCTTTAAATATTGTTTCAGCCTGAAATATTTCATTATAAAAAAAGCAATGATGTAAATAATTGTAAGCAATATTTGACTGTTAATTACACACAAGCAATTATAAATCAAATATGCAAAACTAAACAATTTGAAACTGAATTCTTTGAAATAGAGAGCCTTAAATCGTTAAATTGGAAAGAACTATATTTAAACTTTCATCGTTAGAATTTTAATTACCCTTTTGACAAAATTTGTTATTTGTAAATGAGATTGTTAAATTTGTACGTATAATTTAGCAATTAAATCCTTATTAATTTAGATTAGTTCCTCTAAATTAATTTTAAACTTGAAGTTATTTCAAATAATTTAAACCAGAATGTAGATTTTTGCATATTTCGAACAAAAAATGTAGAAGCTTTTTAAGAATTGTTGAAAGTTTCAAAAAAATAAACATTTTCTGAAGATTCCTAGGAAAATTTAAAAGGATTTTTTATTTCGAAAAATTAATTTGAAGACAATATTTAAAAAGATTTGAAAAGATTTCCAAACAGAATCTGGAAGATTCAACGTACTTTGTGTTATATTACAGTTAAAAAAAATGTTGGAAAAATTAGAATATTTTAAAAGACATTTAGAAGTTTTGAAAAAATAATTTAAAATTTCATATATATTACGCTCGCGTAATTTTTCCAAAAAATTCAGATTTTTGAACATTTTATAATAGAATTATGAAGACATTTAAGGATTTTTAAAGATTTTAGGGTAATGATTTTTTTTTAAATTTCTGGGAATTTTAAAAATAATTTTTAATTTTGAAACAATACTTTTAAGGGAATATTTAAAATTATTTTTAAAACCCAAGCAAATTTTTTATGTTTAAATAACAATTAAACAATTATTGATTTAAAACTTCTTAATATTATGAAATGATAAAATTTTGAGCATTTTCAATTGATTTATTATTTGATTTAGAGCATTAAAAATGATAACAGATTTCTAATTTTTGTACTAAATCTAAGTGTTTAAACTGCACAATTTATAAAAGTTCAAAATTTTTAATTTTGCAGTTTAACTGTATTTTATTTAAAATTGTTCAATTGAAAAGTATTAATATCATCCATTTTATATGTGTAAATTATTGAGAGTTTGAAGAAGAAAAATTTAAACTTTAATTTTAAAATACAAACATTCAGCTTTAAATGCTTTCATTTTCATTTGAGTATTTATTACTTCAAATGAAAAGCTTTTAGCTTCAAGAGTTCGAATTTTGTAATTTATACGACAATGCAGAATTGTACGAACCCGGAAATGATATTCATTTTTTCCTTTGATTAAAACGGCCATCCTATTTTTCTTCTTTTTAATTTGAAAATCGATTGAGTTTCTGGATATATTTTAATTATATTTTTTATGAATAGTTAAAGCCAGATAAAATGTTGTTTTTCATTAACCCTAAATGTTTAACTTGAATTATCTTTTAATTATTTTCAGAGTGGAAGAAGTATTTTGGAGTATCAAAACCAAGCTAAAATGTTGTTTAGAAAGCTTGGGCCACAGTCCCCTACTCGATGTTCCATAGAAACTGGACAGTACCTTTTCCAGTAAGTTGCTTGCATTTTTTCCGTAGAAAGTTAGAGTATACATAAAATTTTGATTTAAAAATTCAGATTTTTAAAAAATTAGAACAAGAGAGTGGCTATAGCAAATTTGGACCATTTGTTACTAGTCCTGTTTTTAGAATCATTATAGATCATTTTTGCCCAGTAAATTAAAATTTTTAAATATTTTTTTTGCAGTTACCTAATAGAAAACGAAGTTTGTTATTTGGTACTCTGTGAACAAAACTACAGTAAACGTATAGCCTACAGTTATCTGGAAGATATAGCGCAAGAATTCCATGCCCAGTATGGTAGACGAGTAAATACTGTCACGAGACCATACACATTCATTGAATTTGGTACGTTTTTCTGAAGCTTAGTTATTGATTACAATTTTTCGTTTTTTTAATGTTTAATATTCTCATTGAACGATATGTGGTTTTCTCAGACACTTACATCCAAAAAGCAAAGAAAACCTTCTCAGACACTAGATCGAGGAGGAATATGAACGCATTGAATAATCAACTTCAAGATGTACAAAGAATAATGGTTCAAAATATAGACGATGTTTTACAAAGAGGAACTGTTCTCTCAGGTATAACAAGTATTTAAATCATTCAAATCTCCGATATTATCCAGGTCTTGGACTCACTTTAGAAATTAAATTAAATTTTTATTTAAACTGTTATTATTTAGTCTATAAATTATAAAATCGAACTATTTGTTAATGTTTATTCGTTACAGTTGAGAAGTCGACTATTAAATGTCTGTTTAAAAATTGTATTATTTGGTTCAAAATCGAATTATTTTTTTGAAAATTTAACAATATTTTTTGTTGTAAATTCATCTTTTTATATCGAAAATTCAACTCCTTGGTTGATAATTGAACTACTTTCTTAAAAATCAATTTTTTTTAAATTGAAAATTCACAATTTCATTCAAAACTAATTTTTTCATTTAAAATTTAACTGTTTTGTTTAAAATTCATCTGATTGGTTGAAAATTAACTCTTTGTTGAAAGTCGATAATCTCGGTTCGAAAAATCAACTCTTTTGCAGGAAATTTGCCAGTTTGACTTGAAAATTCAATAGTTTGGTAGAAAACGAAACTATTTTATAAAAAAATCATTTTTTTATTGAAAAGTAATTTTCGGAAATATACATCTAACTGCTCTCTTTGTTTTTAAAGTAGCATCATCATTCACGCGCATTTACTTTCTCGATTTGATGGAGAAAGAAATTTTGAATACAACGTACCAATTTAGTATAACTATTTATTTTGTAGTTTTAAAAATTTCAGAAATGAAAAATCAAAATTTCAACAAGAAAGTTTATTTTCAGCCAAATAGCTAAATTTTAAATAAAGAAATTAATTCCTAACGAAAAATGTAATGGTTGATATCTCAATCTAAAAAGATTTTTATTTAAAATAAAAAACAGTTTATTTCATATAAAAAAGACAAATGTTCAACAAAATATTTGAAGCCTCTACCAAAAAAGATTAATTTTCAATAAGTGTTATGTTTAACTAAAAAAACTTTAAAATTTTCGATAATAGACGTATTTTTTATAAAAACATTAATTTCTTAAACCAAAAATGTGAATTTTCACGCAAAAAAGTTAATTTTGAAAAAAATAATTGGATTTTCAATCATATACATGCATTTTTTACAGAGAAGATAATTTTTGTACTGAACAAAAACATGTCAAATAAACTCATGAATCTTCATACAAAAAAAATATCTTTCAACAAAATAGTTCAAGTTTTAACCAAGTAGTTATATTTTTAAACAAAAAAGATTAATTCTCAACAAAAAATGTAATAGTTGATATATCAATCCAAAAACAATTTAATTTTAAATAAAAAATAGTTAATTTAAAAAAAATCTACAAAGTAGTTCAATCCTCAGCCAAAAATTAACTTTCAAGCTGAAGATTAACTTCCTTACGAAAAATATAGTAGTTGATAATTAAACTAAAAATATATATTATTAATTTCAAATGAAAAATTAGAATTTATCTGAAACGGCGAATTTCCAATAAAATAGGTGTATCCTCAGCCAAAAACGATTTTAATTCTAAACAAAAAATTTGAAAATTAAAAAAAAGGTTAAATTTCTACCGAAAGATGAATTTTCAAATCTAAAAGAGGAGTTTAAAAAAATGGCTAAATTTGGAACCAAATAAGATTTTTCAGTCCGCAATAAAAATTTAGGAAAATTATAACTTGAAGGAAAAAATTATTTTTAACACAAAATACAAATGTCGCTTGACTATGATACAGACAGATATTTCGAAAGAAAGCTAGAAAATTTCTAAGAAATTTATTTTTCATTTTACACGATGTTAAAAAATCTTAGGACGAATTTAAGTAATTTGAAATACTGAACGGTTCAAAAAATGAAATTTTAATTTATTAGTTCAATTTTTAAACCATTTAATTTTAATAAGGAAGAAAAGATTTTTTAACCAAATAGTTACAATTTCAACCAAAAATGAATTTCGAACAGAATACTTATATGTACCAAAACGATGAATTTTAATTATATGGTTGAAAATTTATTTTTTTTGGTTAAAATTAAAGTAATCACTTAAAAAATGAATTAATACATTAAATTTTCATTTTTGTATCCGATCTGTAATACAAAAAACGGAATATTTGAATTGCTACAATTGTTTGAAAAAATCTTTTGTAACGTTTGATCATCTTTTCCAATATTCCCTTGAAATTAATTTAATAAAATAAAGAATCACTTTAAATATTTACAGGAATCTTAGACATTTTTTTATTATCTTGCAACCTTTCAAAATCTTTAGACAACTTCGAAACTCCGAAAAACATAAAAATTTTGAGAAAATAGTGTCATCGCTTTAAAAGGAGTGGCAATACTGTGCTGAGTCCCAGGCCTGGTTTCAAATAATATTAAATATTAGACTAGCAAAAAATATTCTTTTCTAGAATTGGACACAAAAACGCAGAATCTTTCGATGCTTTCACAAAAATACAGAAAGGATGCAGCACATTTAAACAGCAAGTCAATGTACATAAAAGCCGTTGCTGGAATTGTGGCACTTCTCGTCTTCCTTTTATACTTCTTCATTCTTTAGTCAGTGACACGAACAGGCCAAGTATATTATAAATGGGTAGCTAATCGTTCAAAAGCGCATGTTCTACTCCGAATTTCAAAAACCGAAGAAATTTGATTGAAAAATGTTTATTGGTAGCCTATTAATTCTTTAATTCACGGAGATATTTAATATCAGTGCAAAAAAACAACAAACAAAAACAAGAGTTCATGATTGTATCTTAACTCAAAAAATTTATCTATTTTTCAAAGTTAGCTCCGTTTTCAATATTTATTAATTATTATTTTTAATTTATATTTAAGAATCGATACCTAAAATTTGAACTTATAATTAGATGATTATTATTATTGCCTCTAGATATGGAGTTTCTAAAAATAATTAAATGTATTGAGGACGTGAAACACCGGATGATTAGATAACAATTACTTCAATTTTTAAAGGTGCTTTTTACCCGAATTTGTAATTTATGTAAAAGTATCAGGTAAATGTTCAAAGAAAGCTGAAAGTTTTTATACCCTTGAATGAATGATTCTTCTGTTTTTTAAATAAATTTCCAAGCCCTAGGTAAACTTCCAACTTAAAAAGTTCTTGTACTTGACCAACTTCAGTCTTCAGCGATAAATTAGTTATCCCGAATTAAGCCAACATTTTTTATTACTATGCAATCATGCGGAAAAAAATATTATTTATTATCAAGGTTTTATGGGGTTTTCGTCAGAATCACCTACGGGGGAAGGAACAATGAAAGACATGTATTATAGCAAACTATATATTATGTATGTAATTATTCAATTTGTATGAAATTCGTATTTGCTAGTTTATCCAACGGAGTATTTACAATAAAAGATCGAATTCACACAAGCACGAAATCAAAATTAAATGAAGCATGACCTAGAAACAACCTATCTAAACATGTAAAAAAATAAGCTTTTCCTGAAGAAGGAATACTTTTTAATACTGCATTTTTACAAGATTATGTATTTGGAAGTTGCAAATGAGAATTTCCACTCTTTGAAGGGATTTCCGATTCAATTTCTTCTTCCGTATCACTCATGTAGGCACTAAAATAATTCATTGCTATATTTTGAATTGCTACATTACTTTCCCTATTTTCTTTACTCATATCACTTTTATTATTATTTTCATTATTGTTTTCAGTTTTATCACTTAATTTTTCAATGCTTTTCTCATTCTCATCTAGCCTCTGAATCGGTTCTTCCACAGGACCTTCGCCTTCAGAATCGGTAATATGAGAATCGAAAAAGAAATTAGATAAGGGCTTTTGTATTTCAGACTTTGCGTTCGTTAAGTGGCCATTCTTTTTCACTAATTCCGTGGAGTTGACTTGTGAAGGTACTGCAACTTCAGTAACTTTCTTCTTTGCTAAAATATCATCTTCGGAATCAGATCTACAAATGCCAGTAAATTCATTTACCGAAGCTCTCACTTTTTGGATTTTTGTTTGGATTATTTCATTTTGATTTCTTCTGGGTTTCCTCTTCCTTTGCATTTTCATATCTTTCACTTGTTTCTCCTTTTCTGCTTTGGCTTTTTCGTCCTCCGAATCGCTAAACTCGGTGTGGAAAAGCAAATTTACAGAAGTAGCTTCAACTGCTTCGTCTTGCTTCTGATGTGGAGTTATAATTTCATTCTGGTTGCAAATTCCATTTACTAGATAATTTCTGCGATTTCGATTTCCTCTAAATCTTTGTCTCTGTGACGGATTTTGTTGGGTATTAACTTGTTTCTTGTCCTCGTCATCTAATTTGAATTGAGATATTTCATTAATATCAATAATACATTTTTTCCCAGTAAATAATCAGGGTAGTCATTTTAACCGAGGAAAAAAAATCCCAGTTATTTCCTGTTTCGGAAACATTTTTCACGGTCCTTACAATTAACAAATTCAAAGCTAAAAAATGTTTAGTTTTTTAATTATATAAACTGAACTATGAATGAGAATACGAACAGTGAAACTCTTGAATTTTAAGCTTGTAAAATTGAAGCTGACAACATTTTTAATTTAAACGCTCAATAATGTACACGTATAAAATGGAAGCTATCAACACTTTTCTGTTAAGCAATTTCAAATTAAATGCGGTCAAAGTGCCAAGCTTAAAATAACAAAGTTTTTTAAATAGATGAGATTTAATTTTTTTAAATGAACATTTTTTTGATTAGAGGGTAAATTATTTCAATTTTAAGACGTTTTGGATAATTCAGTACTTTTATTAACAAATTAAAATATAGTATTTAAAACGCTCAACTTCTTCAACGCTCAAAGTTGTAATCCTCTAAGTTTAAATTAAATTAAATATTTGATTTATAATAGCTCATTTTAAACGAACAGTCAAATATTGCTAATAATCAAATAATTGTTATTTTTCTCAATTAAAAGTTTTTAATTTAATAGGTTGAAAATAGAATATTTTAGACTGAAACAATATTTAGGAAGATTTTCAAATTGAATAAAAGCGGCCAATTAAGAATATGTTAAAGCAGTCCGACTACTGGATCCGTCTGATGAAAAATCATTCAAATTAGTTTTTTTTTCTGCAGAGAAATATGTCCTCTTCGACAAAATGCATTTTTAGGGGCCGCTCCCAGGTTGAAATGTAAATTATCACTGTTTAAAGCCGTGTTAAAAAACATGTGATCTTATGGAGAGGCCTTTCGCGGGCTCAAAAAATGGTTAATTTTGACAACTGCCGAGCGTGAAGAATTACTCACGCGAACAGAGTCAAATCAACATTTAAATTTACATTTTATTATTATTATTAAAAAATGTTATTTATATTGATCAGTATAAAAATTTAATACCTAATTCATTAACTGATATCCTTGCCAAATTTTGTATTTAATTCCAAATTTCTGAAAAAATCAATGGACATAGTTTTGACTAGCTTTCCCAGTAGCCGGACTACTTTAATTTGAAAAATTGAAACAGTTCAATTTTTAACTTTAAAATATGTACATTTTTTAATTTTGAACAACTTTAGAATTGTCTTGTAAAATCAATTAATGTTCTATTTTGAATGCTCGAACTACAGTTCCATTTTTTAAATTTCAAACGCATTTTGCACTTGATTTGAATACAATATTCCTTTTTCTCTTAAATTATCAACAGTTCAAAATTGAAGAAATTTGAAAATTGAGTTTTTAACCATTGAAAATCGAATTTTCAACTGCTAAAAATGCAACTGTTGCAAATTCAATTTGATGAAAAAATTTTGAACAGTTGAAATTTCAATTCAATTTTCAATTGTTAATAATAAAATTTTTTTCAATATTCAAATTTAGAAAATTCAAGAAAAAAGCGACTATTGTATCAAAAACAAGTGTTCAAAATGTTATTTTTAGATAATTTTACATGAGAATTTAATATTTAAGCATTTCAATCAATAACTTTCTTAAAATACGATTTTTATACAAACGGGTGGCCATTGGCAAATTATATTTTCCTAAATTAATAATCATTCATTTTCATTCATTATTGATTTTTAAAAAATCTTAACTGTGATAATCTCCTTATAAGACTTGAAAACTACATTTTGAAATTATTTAAATGAAAAATGTACACTTCAAACTTAAGAACCAAAAAGCAAAATTTTTAAAGCAAAAGATAACAATTAAAATTTCCGTTTTTCCGGCCCAGTCATCATCCTGATGATGCTATTATTATTTAGAAAATTTGAAGAAGGTTACTTACCAGAATCTATAATTTCGTACATATCGGAATTGTGACTCAGAATAACGTACAAAGTTGGAAATTCTATAATTGTTTTCTGCTCAAGGTTCTCTTGTAGGGTCAACGTCTGATCTAATTCGAAAAATCTAAAACCCAATTTAGAAAATGGCAATTTCTATAGTTACAATAATTAAATTATTTTAAGAATGAATAAATTTTGCTTGAAGAATTTTGATACACCGTTTTGGCTTTAGGAGCAGCTGAATTGAAAACAATTAAATTGCGTCAAACGGTTCAACACACAAATGAATTTGATTAATAACCAAATAAACAACAAACATTAACGTTAACAAATTTGTATTCATACAATCATGCAAATGCTTTCAAAAAATGTTCCGTCGTTAACAAAAATGATTAAACTTTATGTTTACGACAATGTGAGTTTTAAGAGGAAAACGTTTTACGCTCACAGTTATCACAGGAAATTCATCACATTTCAAGTACTTTTGACATAAAAAAGGACTGTATATATTTTTTCATTAACAAATCTGCGCCGCTAAAAATATTTCTTAGAGTTCTTTCGCTGCAATGTTTTTTGACAACTTTGACATTTTTTATTTAAATTTAAAAAACTACATATAATTATACAAATGCGACATTAACCAAAGAATAGTAATTTCAATTTTTAATTTGCGTACCTAAAAGAAATGAAGTAATTTTCACAGATTAATCACCTGACCTTAAAGCCAACAACTTAATTCAAAATTCTCTGCGAAATTTATTATTGAGGGTCAATAAAATCCCCACAGCGATTATTAATTTAAAAAAAAATATTTTTATTTTACCTACTATTAGACTTCTGAACTTTTTCAGACTTCAAAAGAACTTTTATTTTACTTAATCCGGCAGAACGATAAAACTGCAATTTGGATCGCAAAAGCCTCTTTAAACTCAAAACTTCAAGATCTTCTCCAATTTTCATTTCGGGATCCACAACGTTTTCTAATAACACAGACAATCTAGCATTTTCAGAAGCCCTGTAGAAACATGCACGCCGTTAATTATATAATTTCTTTCACGAACTGCAATCTTTTTAAGTTTACTTTTTGATTTGTACCTTTGTGTAGTCCATTTAATGTTTTCTGCATCTGGAAAAATCCATTCAATTCGCCATAATAATTCATTGGTTTTCGAAATATACCGTGTAGAGTTTTGTCTATTTCTGCTGAAACTTCGAGGCATGAACTCAAGATTGATTCCTCTACGAAATGCGGCGCTTTTCAAGTTACGCAGCCACTGAAAATTTAATGGAGATCAGTTAAAACAAAATTAAATGTAAGAAACATTTTTTTGAAACCTCACCTTTGGTAGAAAATTATTTATCGTGGCACAGCGTTTCAGAGGATCGCGATTGTATTTGTCAACAGATCTGCCGACTTCTTGAAGCAAACAGTAATCTGGGAATTATTATTTATTTGAATTCCTGTGCTATTTACAGAAAAAATTTCATGCAAATTAGGAAAAGATAATTCTCTAAATCCAAACAAAAGAAAAGCTCTTTATAATACGAGACTATTAAGAAATAATCTAAAAGAATGTCAAGCGTAGAGACTTTGCAAGTACTTGAAAAATTAAGGTTTTAAATTTATTGAAACCATTTTGAAGGATATCCTTTTGTGATTGTATCAATTTAAAACTAATGTTTTTTTCATAGACATAAATCTCGAGATTACACTAGAATTATTAAATTTTTCAGCAAAATAAGAACTTACCACTCATTAAATCTGAGTCTGTCATAGACTTAATTGCCAAAAATTTAGTTTTATCGCGAATTCCATCGCATTCAAGTTCCTTTTTGTGAATATTTGAACACGTGAGACTGCAAGTCCTAACCTCACATTTTGGACACGTGTATTTTGCCTTGTTTTTACCGCAAACTTCGCAATCTTCCAACCTAAAATTGAATATATATTGTACTAAAATTTATAACACGAACTTAAATGGCACTAAAATGCAAAATTATAGATAAAAAAATTGAAAACGTACTTTTCAATGGGAGCGACTGGAGCCGTCATCCTGCTTGTTAACGAAACGATTGTTGTCAAATGAATCAATTGTTGTCGAAACTTTTCCACCATCTGAAACGCTTGCGCAGAACCCTTGCTTGTGATTAGCTGTCAATAAGGCGCGAAAAATTTAAATTATAATGTTGAACAGTAGGGGGTAGAAAATATATTTTTTTTTGCTGTTGTTTAAGTTACGAAATTTAAATTTAAGACTTTGTGTATTAAGAATATAAAGTACTGAAAGCTTACATTAACTTAGACAAGGATGCGTTACGTCCTTTTGGCTGTTAATTATATTCATGGACAAATGTCTAAGAATATAGCTCTCTTCAAGAAAGGTGTGGATCTCGAGATAATTAATTCGTGTCCGCTATCAGACCTTCTTTTTAGTTTTATTTTTTCTCTGACATTTTAAACAAGGTATTTCAGTCTTAGGATGTGAAGGGTAAAAAATAAGGTTGGGAACAGGGTTTAAACCAAAGAAGCTTTAACCAAATACGAAAATCCAACTATATTTTTGGGTAAAAGTTGAACTTTTTTATTGAAAAGATTACTATTATTTTTTTGGTTTTTAATTATTCATCTCAGTTTGGTTAAAAATTATATTATTTGGTGCAAAATATCAATATTTTGTTCAAAATATTACTATATTGTTAACAAGT
This sequence comes from Druon quercuslanigerum, assembly GCA_010014905.2. Classification (NCBI taxonomy): domain Eukaryota; kingdom Metazoa; phylum Arthropoda; class Insecta; order Hymenoptera; family Cynipidae; genus Druon; species Druon quercuslanigerum. Next base: position 4,645 of record JAAAKG020133583.1, on the reverse strand, counting down.
TATCTTTTTTATCAAAAATTCAACTACTTTGTTAAAAATTCATTTTTTTTAGTTTGAACTTCATTTCTTTATTTAAAAATTTAACTTTATGCTTAAAAAATCATTTTTTTGCAGAGACTTAATCTTTTTGGTAGAAATTTGATCCTCTTTAGTTAAAAAATGCAATTGTTTTCTTAAAATATCAACTGTTACAAGCGATTATTGATGCGATAATTTGACTTAAAATTGAACTACTTTGTAAAAAATTAATTGAATAATTTGGCTGATAAGTCGTGTGTTTTGTTAAAAATTCGTCATTTTTGGCAGAGCATTAATTTTTTTGGCCGAAAATTCATCTCTTAGGTAGAAAATTTAAGAACTTTGTTGAAATTTAATTTTTGCTGTTAAATTTTTTTCTGAAAATTTAACTATTCCATACTTGGTTAAAATTTTTTTTTTCATATTGCATAATTTGGAAATTCATCTTTTTTGATAGAATATTAATCTACTCGGTCGTAAATTCATCTTTTTGGTTCAAAATTAAACTTTTTTGTTCAAATTTTTTTTTTAATTCACAGTTATTTTTTGTAACAGAGTTTTGATCTGAAAATGTTAGTTATTCTTTTTTTAGTGGAAAATTAATCTTGTTTGTTAGAAATGCAACTTTTCGGCTAAAAATTCATATATTTTGTTAAAAAGTCGTCCTTTTGGATAGTAAATTATTCTTCTTTGTTAACATTTCTTTACTCTTTTGTTGAAAATTCACTCTTCATGATAGAAAGGCACCTTTCTTGATTGATAATGAACTTTTCTGATTTTTTAATATGTTTTTTGTCTCGAAAATCCAAATAACTTATTGAATTTTAATCTTTTTCTTTTTGTTTGTTCATGAAAATTTCGACCATTTGATTGAAAACGCATCTTCGTATGCTGAAACTTAGACTAATTAGTTAGAAATTCAACTCTTTCGTTAAAATTTTAACTATTTTGTTAAAATCGTCATTGTTGGTCGAAAATGAATCTTTTTTTTTGGTAGAAACGTTATCCTTCTTGGTCGAAAATTTATCTTTACTGGTCGAAAAGTAACTGCTTTGTTAAAAATGCAATATCTTTCAGCTTAAAATTGTAGGATTTTAAAGTATTTTGTAGTGAACTGAGGCACTGAGAATGACAACTAGCCCACTTGAAGTAGGCCTCTAAATCATGTTCTTCCCATCAGGAAAAAAAAATCCATTGAAAAGACGAGTCTGTGAATTACGTATATGTCATTTACAGATTCAGAAAATTAAAACTGAATCGGTTAGTGTCTATGCAAATCGGTCATTTTCTCAAGCAGCTTCGAATCTGCCACGTACTGCAATGGTACTGTAATGACCATTTCAAGCAAGGTCATATTGAATCGGTATCCTTCTTTTTGAATGAGACCGACTTTTTTGAAGTTAAGCTGTCATATTTCACACGATTTTTAAAATTTAGAAATGATCGAAAGATTAAAAGAAATCATGTACAAGTCCGCAAGATTTCTTTAGCTATTTCAGTTCTAGCTGTTGTAAAGGCTTTTGCGGCATATAGGTTGTTCAAAAAAATTATAACGACTAAAAGTCTTTAAAAACCAATCGGTGGCAATCTGGAACTCCAGTGACAGATACGCAATTCAAAAGCATACAAAACCCATTCAAAAGAAGTTAATGGATTTTTGTTTGTCTTGTCCAAGTGGGCTTTACCAAGATGTCATTCTCATTGCCTCAATGCAATATTTTATCTTTATTATATATATAACTGGAAAAAAATTAGAAAAATTAGAAAAAATGAAAACTGTTATTTTATGCTTTTTTCGAAAACCCTACAGTTTTTAACAATATTTTAAACAAGCCTTTTTTATATGAAAACAGCGTCCAGCCTGTTGTATATGGGCTAAATAACTTTTGAGGCCGGGAGAGCTTTTTCTAGAAAATATAATTTAAAAATTTTTTTTGTACACGATGCAAGATAGGTACCACAAAAGAGCAATATATATTTTATAATGGATTACAATATGCATGTGTTGTAGAACTTTTCTAGATATGCAAACTTTGATCGTACAGCATATTTTTTATCTTTCGTTGTTTCCCAACCAAAATCCGAAATTTAGACTTCAGGACAAAAAATCTCTTCAAAAAAATCGTTTAGCGGCTAAACGATTTGAGTGATGAGAAGAACTCATAGTTTGTTTTCCTCATAAAGGGCAAATTGAAAAAAATTCTTTTGTATTATTTGTGAAAATCGGGTTTTTATATTTTCTAATCGATCTCTGCCATTATGTTAATTTTGAGCCACCTTTAAATTTTTTGACGAATTTCTGAATTAGATTAAAAAAAATGACATAAATAAACGTTTTGCATAATTTCCTCTAAAAACAACATAATATTATGTAAAAATAAAAATACATGTATAAGTTACATATGTAAATATAAAAAACGTAATATTATTACGACGCGGAGATTCTGCGACTTAAAATGGATTCTGTTACGTGAAACTTGATCCATTTTTCTATTTTTTTTTTATTTTTCTGCAAAACTGTTGGTTATCCAAAAAGTCCAGGAACATAAAAGGTTTAATTTTTCCTAGATCTACAACTTTTTTCAATACCGTTCGAAATTTAGATGCAAAATGGGAAAAACTGATTATATTTTACTTTTCTGTATGGTATCACCTCGATCAAAAAATAATGGATATTTTAGGAACTTATACACAGTATGAATTAAATAAATAAAAAATAATAAATCGCTAGAGTATCTTGATCTTTTATTCGAATTTCGTTACTATATACAATTTAAAAAAATATTGTATTTAAATGTAGTTTAGATAAGGCTATATCTACAAAAATTAAGATAATACGGAATAGCATTAAAATATTGTCAACTTGTCCCGATTCTTGCGGTTTCTCTGTTCGGAAGCAATATTTTTCTCAGAAGTTTTTAGTTTAACGATTTCCTTCTGCTTATCGTTAAAGCGTTGTACAATATTGTTATAAGCCGGACTGTACTTTTCGTGCCTTGTCAAGGACTTCTTCAGTACATTCGACTCTTTTTCTAAGCTCGAAATATTGTTCCCAATTTGGTAGCTTTGAACATTCAATTCTTTATCCGACATATTCTTCATCTTGGAACGACCTTCTGCAATTTGAGAACTTTTTTTCGAACAACTCGGTCCTTCTTCGGCTTCAGCTAAAATAAATAAACAAAAAATTAAAATAACAATTATGCATAAAAATAGTACAAGGAAAATCAGGGTGGCCGTTTTAATCGAAGAAATAAATTCCCGATCATTCCCGGTTCGCAAACATTTTTCACGCTCAATCAAATTGACAAATTCGAACTCTAAAGCTAAACATTTTTCCATTTGTATTATTGAATAATGAAATGCAAATTGTATTATGGAAAAGTACTAACACTTTTCAATTGAATAATTTTAAATTAAATGCATTTAAATTGAAAAATTTAGAATGTTTAACTTTTATAATTGTAGAGTTTAAAGATTAAGATTCAGTTCTAAAAATATAAATCCATGTTATAATTTTTAATGTTCTAAATTGAAAAATCAATAAATCAATTTAAAAAATTTTTTAATTGTAGTATTTTAACCAATTTTAAGCTAGAAACATTAAAACTCGAACGATTACATTTTTTAAACTAAACAAGTTTTCCATTAGAAGTGAAAATATTTTTATTTTTAATAGTTTAAATATCTATAAAAGTTTAAAAATTTTATTTAAAAGTCTCAAAACATTTAAATTTTGTTTCAAATTTTGTTGAACTTAAAATAATTCGAATTTCAAATCATTTTCAATTTTCTTAGCAATCTTAAGAACATTTTTTATTCTTTCGAAGCCTGTCACCAATTTTAAAAGCTTATACATTTTTTGCTCAAAATCTGCAAAAATCTAAACTTTATTTTAAATTACTCACCGAAATTTGAGTACGAACAGCAGGATTTTGTCGGAAGACACACTTTGTATAAATATTTGAAATCATTCCAAGTTTTAAATTAATCTTGAATCTTATCAAAAACTCTAAATTTCTTTAAAAATTACTCGAATCGTTCTATAAATAATAAGTGTTCAATTGTTATTTATACATAAGAATTGAACAATTGCACTCACAAATGAATTATTTTTTAAGTAGAACAAGTAAAACCGTAACGTTTAAAGTTTAAAAGCTCCTTGAAATGCTAACGAATCAAGGCTTTCTATTTCAAATAATTCAGTTACAAATTATTTACATTTTTCAACACTAAGGCTTTTGAATTGAGTCTGAACATTCTTTAATTTGGAACAGATTTAGAATCGTCTTAGCAAATAATTTTTTTCACTTTTTGATACTTGAAGTACAAGTTAATTTTTGGAATAATTAATTTATATTTGCAGTTGATCCAGTAAAAATTTGGTTACCAAAAAATTTCAATTTCAAACGATTTTAATTTTCAATTATTTAAGTCTTCCAAGACTGCATTGCAAAATTCTTTAAATTAAAAATGTATGCTCAAAAATAAAAATCTAAAATGGAAAATTTTTTTAAGTAAAAGATTTTTGAATAATGCATCATAAACTGAATTATTATTATTATTATTACACCATTAAGCCGTTTCCCTTTCGGGGTAGGCGTGACTCACTCGGTAGGGAGGGGAG